>JBAIZL010000001.1:201974340-202004340 GCA_036971475.1 Prosapia bicincta | reverse complement strand
TGTCCGATCCACGACATTAAATGAATTATCTGCTGAAAGTAGGTCATCTAGGCATCTGTAAAATCCTGCAACATAAAATCTGGAAACAATAGTTTTACCATATGACAGTGGTGCTTATCACACAAGAGATGATTATTAAAACTTTTCGAAAATAACTCCACAATTGGTTTCAACCCAGAAAAGTGTAAATAAATTCGGTAACTTTAATTAGGTAGCAAAGGTATGTTTATTTAGCTTAGTTCATAACTTGTAAAGTTTTGGCTAACTAAAAAACGTAATTTGTTAATTGCCAAGTTGAAAGAGTGGAGGGGTGGTGTAAGTGACGGGTCGTTGCAAAATAGTATTTAGCGTTAAGTTATATTAATTGAGTCACTTTACATCTGTGTTAAAGTTAGGAAAAATAACAGCTACATTAAGAAAGCATAATGGCAAGTAGAGAAGACGTGGATCTTTTTAGAAAGCTTCAGCAGCACAGCATAAGTACCATACATGTTCACTTTGGCTGCCTTAGCGCTTTATATCTGGCAAGCAGGCTTCTTATAAGGCGAAAGTGTACAACAAAACATTGCGTTTTATAATGCATTCTTTGCGTATCCCTGATTCACGTCGCGTTAATAAGCGTCTGTCTGTCATTAGTTATTCCATAAAGGGCAAATGTTCTATAGGTATGTGTCACCGTCCTTGCAGCAATATACCGCAGGTGAATTCTGTCTATAAAGATGTTTACAGTGAACCCAAGCCTTAAATATATAACAATATGGAAAGGAAAGGTTATTAAATCTGAAGGTTGACCTTTTAAAAACTAACACTTTATAGAGACAGTTATATCTGCCTTTAGATATACTACTTAAGTAACAAGTGTTTGGATTAAAGGTCGATTGTTTGGATTAAAGGTCGATATCATAAGAGAAAAGTCGGTGTGAAAATATTTATTACAATAAAGTTTGTACGTCTTGTAATAAAAATAAAATTACTAGAAACGATTAAGCGTACATTGTATGAAACAATAGCCATATGTTTCGAGAGATGTGTTCCATTGTCAACTCAGACAGTATTCAAAATTTAAACGCTTTATAAGAAAAAAAATGCAACATTTCAATAGTGTGCAAGGGTTTTTAATGAAATTTAGTAGATCAAGTGAAAATGATTTAATATAATAATAATTATATACAGTAGCGGCAGCTGATTTTATTTATTTTTGTTAGAAGCATATTTTATAACATTATCGGACCGCCTAATCACCTTGTACAGAAGTCCCACTTTGAAGCCAATGTATTAGGGTGACAAATGTTTACTGGACGATATGTAGGCCTTGCATTACAGTAAGTCATTTTAGTTATACATAACACTACAACTACAATGTAATTCAGGCATGTGGAAACTATGAGTGATTACTTTAATAAATTGTGGACTTCCAGTTAGTTTAATGTACTGTTGTAAAATACTTATAATTAGGTCTTCTACTTTTTATATTTTGCGGGCATACTGCACGTCAGAATATTTTATTTTTTTGCATATTTAAAAAAATACAAATTGAATCTAACATAAAAAAATAAACTATGTAAAAGAACCTTATAAAACACTTTAACACATAAAACTTCGTCATAAAAGATTTTGATCTTATTTAAAACTTTTTAATTTATTTAATGTATACACAAAATTCCTCTGCATGAAATTGTCTGTAATCTTCCAGTAAAATGTTGGTGATAAATTGTTCATATTCATAATTCTTTTTCAAAATATGACTTTTTTCTCATTTTTTTTCTGCGAAAAGTTTTAAACCTTAATTTCAAAGCTGATTCCACTTGTGGTTCCTTCCCGGCACGCATTCATTTTTGCTGTCAACATTTTCATTACACTTTGATAACTACGGGATTGAGTCTTTGTTTTTTAAAATTTTACATAAGAAAGGTTGCGAAACGTGAACTTGAGAAGAAGTGTTTCTTTGTAATTTATCAAATAGTTCTAGAATGTCAGGTTTTCCTTAAGACTTAAAACACGTCATTTCTTTTGTAATACGGGGATGTTGCTACACTTTAAACCATCAAGTAACAAAAAACCTCACAAAACAAATGAAAGAAGATCTTCTAAAATTAAATTACGTAGAATCTCACTGAAATCATGATCTTTAACAGAAATAAAGTAATATATGGTGCAGTAGTCACGTGAACAATTTGAAAACGAAAAGCTAGAAGGACAAATAACCTATTGCAAATTTTGTTAAACCCAGAAGACCTGTTTGAGTAAAGTTCAACAGTATATGAATGACTTTTGGAAAACTAAACATGTTGATAATGTCGCTAACACAACTGATGGACAGGATTTCAGTCATCATATTGTTCAACTGAATTATCGGAATTTACGATATTTATAAAACGTTTTTGTTTGGTTTATGCTATTAAACGCATATTTTATTGCATTCAAAAAAAAAAGACAACAATAAGCGGAGAGACCATTACAACGTATTTATACGATACCTTGTCTGTCTTTATATGAAACTATAATAATATACGAATAGTAACATTAAACATGATCACACTACGCGGCGGATACTATTTTATAATGGATAGTAAAAATAGTAACATAAATACCACTTAATACATTACACAGATTATAAACGTATAAGCATAGAAGCATATAGATATATCGAAGTCACTTATCAGGTATAAAATACTGATATTATTAAAAATAAAACTATAACATTTGCATAAACGTACACTAAATATTTCACTATATATTTGAAGTACAAAACAACAGTTTGATAAACATGAATAAGATCTTTAATTATCTCAATAAAATAAGAACAACCCCGAATTGTAATAAAACCTCCCCAAAACCAACGCTATAAAAGCAGCCTTACATTTAATGATCATCCGAGTCGAAACATAACCGAAGTTTCCTGCTCATTGTATAAAGTTTATTTTCTGTGACGGAGAGATGTCTAACTTTATGGAACAAAATATTGCAGCGTCACAGGTCCAGGTTTATTTTAATTCCGTTGTACGTAATTTCGTTCCCTTTAGTGAAATATTGAAGATTTTATTTGTTTCTTACATATTCGAACTTATGTAAGTATTTAATTTAGATTAGTTAATATGAAAAATATAATATAGCTTAATACCCCTAAAACATGTCATTTATTAGGGAATTTAACTGGGACTGTAAAAGGTAGGGAAAACTGGCGGGATAAGAAACTAGTATTTCACAGTTGTACTTGACAGAATTTAATTAATTCCCAATTGTGGCAACAGTTTCAGGCAACAAAGAGACGTAATTAATTTGCTTTGTGACGTCATGGTCTGTTTCTTTAAGACCTATTGTTCTGCTTACACTCTATCTATAATCTTGGAAATTACCTACCTGGTTAAAAGTAAAATGTTTTCTTTTTGTAACAAAGGTTTTTAAGAAATAGCTATAACAAAGGACATGATATAGCTATAACACTAATGGAAGTAGATCACTATCTAATGAAAATGTAATATTAAAAAAAATTTAGATAATTCCTACTAAGGGGAAAACAAAAAATTCAGTTTAGTTACTTTATATATATATATATATAAATAAAGAACTAAGTCAAAATACAAATACAAGAATTATAAATAAATTTGTATTTGTATTTTGACTTAGTTCTTTATTAATACACAATAATACATATTGCGATATATATATATATATATATATATATATATATATATATATATATAAGTTATATATATATATATATTAATATATATATGCTGATACGTATTCCTTCACGGAAGGAAAAATATGATGAATACTCCAGATAGTAACTAATATATATAGTAACTATATATATATATATATATATGATGAATAGTTACTATCTGGAGTACTCATCATATTTTTCCATCCGTGAAGGAATACGTATCAGCATATATATATATATATATATATATATATATATATATATATATATATATATATATATATATATATATATATATATATATATAAAGAGCATAGGTCAATATACAAATACAAGAATTATAATTGAATTTACAATTCAAAGCTCTTCGTTGGCTAACAGTACCAACATCATCCGATGAAAAGTACTAACAACAAGTACTCTAAATGAAAATGTGTAAAACATTTAAAATATTTGAACTACTTTAATGGGGTTTTTCGTACATTCTAGCCATAAACACAAATCTATGAAATCTAATAATTCCTTCGTTCTAATTAAATATTTTATATTCATTTTATCAAATTCATTTGTTTCAATACTTTCTGAACCTATAAAACATTTAGGCTTGCTTACATATAAGTAAAATTTGCTTACACATTTTCTGTATTCTGCATTAGGAACAATGAATTAGAAGTCCTGGAATAATCCATTGCCTTAATTAGTAATTGAAGCTTTAACCTAATGACGTTACAAAGTAAATGGAAACCGGAAGTTTATTATTAACTACAGTAATGGAGAAACCTGAAAAAACAGATGAAGTTAGGTTGTTATTAGTCCTGGTAATATTAGTAATTATTTGATAAATTGTTTATAGGCTATAATTTTATTTGTAATAAACACTTTACCAACAAACATTTGTTTACTGAAGTTTCCCCACTACATTGTTACTTTTATAAAAGTTTAAAAACATATTTCAGTCTTGACCTGCCGAGGAATTGACATTTTGTATATTTATCATAATTTTGTATATAATAATTTTAATAGCTTCCTTTTCTTCTTAATATTGTTTTCAGCAAAAATCGATTCTCAACAAAATATGTATATGTATAAAGTCACGAACACTTTCTCTGCTAACCCCTGATTAATTCTCCAACTTTCGTAAGTTTCACGTAAATATATTAAAGCCACACAAGTTAATCTCTTTACAAAGAGCTAACGGAACCACAGCAATGCCGTTACCTTAGGACGGTGGCGCATAGCGCATATTTTAGCACGTTTGTTCAATAATTTGTTCTCAATTTGAACAATTTTGACGCATAATTTGTGATAAAATTCTACAGGCTATTATAAAAAGGTTATTTTTACCAGTGACATTTTGCTTAAGAGTCACTTATAATGAGTGACAGAATGCTCTAATTTTGTATTATAATTTTCCTAAAAGCATAAATTAGAATGGTTGCTACCTTTATTATAAATTTTGGTAATTAATGGTATGGAATTAAAAAACAAATGCAATGCTTGTAAATAAATGTCACTACTTTAATAATTATACTCTCTAAACACTTTTTAAATGTTTTAAGCTTGCCTATAGTAGCACTTACTTTGCTTATTGACAAGATGGAATCAACAAATGGAAATTATACTCTCATTATTAGGTTTTGACCTAATTTATTGAGTGGTAGCAGGTATGGGTCGTAAATGAAACGTCAGTTCCTAAACGGGTTAGAACAGTAAATTACTATGGTTCAATTAATTCTTGTATAAACTGGGTATTTGTGGAGCCAAGTCTTCAATGATATATATTATAACATAAACGCATGAGGCTAAAGAATAAATTCAGTTTATATCCAAAAAGAAAACTAGTTGGAAGAAATATTAAGCAAAAACGACAAGAACAGTTACTAAATATACGGACAAAGTACTCTAACATTGTTCTATTTCAAGTGTAGTCATAAATGGGCTCAGGGAACCTTTAACGAAAGTAGGTTCCAAGTATGTTTCAGATAGGGATTTCCAAGAATAAAAATACCTGGATTATAATAACACTGTACCTTTAGCGAAGGCTCTTTGTTAATGGGTGTGGGGATAACTAGATTAACTAAAATACGTAATGGGGGAGAGTTGACTTGAGGTTGGAAAAGGAAGTGATCAGTAGAGAATCTTGGAGGAACGTAAGAAGAGGGCAGACGTATTGGACGGGGAGACCAAGTGTCAGCAATATTAATAGGAGGTAAATTTTGTTAATAGAATAAAGAGAATTGTAATTTTTTATATGCGGATTATTTAAAAATTGCGACGTAAATAATTTAGTAAACAATTAGGAAAAATAAGTTAGTTATGTGAAAAGTGCATCGAATCAGCATCAACGGTCAATATCCCAGGAACTCAACAAACAACAAGTACTTTCTTTCACAATAAACTTAGCCAACAGAGCTTTATAAACAGTAAATTCAAAACAATTTTAAGTTCATTAGTATAAAATAATAATCTAGTTTTCTTTTCACCACGTTCCAGTTTATAAAAAGATCCATAATAACGACTCAAGTGAAGAGCAATTAACACTGTAATTATTAATCTTTATTGTAATAACTTAAAGCCTCAAGAGTCCACATTTTTTTGTAATTGTAATATTAGTTAAGGAATCAATCTTGTCACTAAGTAGTATTAAGGTAAATGGGTATAATGTGTATTAATTAAATGTCAAGAATAAATGCAAGTGATGTTAAAATTGATATTGGTGTCAATTAATTAGAAACCTGAAGCTGAGACAATAGAGGGAAGAGTTACTATATATAACCCAAAGAAAAAGTCATATTTTAAATAACTTAGGTTAAAAAAAAAAAAAAATATATATATATATATATATATATATATATATATATATATATATATATGTGTGTGTGTGTGTGTGTATATACATATATATATATATATATATATATATATATATATATATATATATTGTATACATAAAATTAGATATACATTTGTGTGTAGCCGCATCCAAACCTTTTGCACCCTCTCAGGCAGATGATCAAAGATGTTCGCGTTCCACACCCTACCACCAATGTGACCACATTTACACATTTTAGCGTAAGCTGTAGTTGGGGATCATGGACACTGTGTGGACGAAACGCGGTAGTTTAACCGCGGTTAAAATATGATTCCATCGAATTTACCATATCCTGGTGCCTGTGGTGTGTTGAGCTTGATGTGCCAGTGGATAAATCCATGGACTTTGTTTTACCAATATATTCAAACTCATTTATATAACAATTTGTACCTTATAAATTTATGTTTAACTGTAAATCTATCTATTAACTTTCTATTACAAGACTATTTTCTAAAAATTCTTTTTGCTAGTTTAATTTAATTATTTAATTTTACTCTTGTTGCTAGTTGGTAAAATTTCAAAAATTTTATTAGTTGATTCACTACAGGATACGTATAGTAATTTAAATCATTTTCTGTTTTACTGGTTTTAATTAAATGAATATTAGAATATAAATTAAAATTTGCATTTCTTAAATACTTTACCAATTCTTACTTATATTCCATCGAATTTTTGTTATTTATCCTAATATTAATAAGCAGTTCTTTAAACGTGAAACAAAGTTAAATGATTGATAATGTTCAGAATTGTTTATATAACCATTTCATAAAGTTCATCAATTAATTGGATAATGCTATTATTTAACTGTATCTAACTTTTATAGTTATTGTGAGAACATTATGTTTGTTTGCATTGAAAATACACACATAAATTGACATACTTATTTAAATACAATAGAAGAAGAATTTATACATATTTCATTTATTTTATGTTCATATAATTATTTGTAGAAATAATGGGCAGATGTCTTCCTAGTACCTTTGTGCTTTTATATTTGGGCTACCAAACTTAAATCTGAAGGGTTTTATAACCAATTTTACTGGATTTACATCTTTACAGCTATTTGATGCTAGATGTTTAATTAACGATGCATGTACATTAAATAAGTAGTATCAACGTAATTAATAAATTGTTTATTATTGATTTTCTTTAGGAATTTTTATATTATCTTACTTATATTGCCTCTAATTATTATATTTTACTATTAGTTTTGAATATAAAGTGCTTTGACTTAGTTAAACGTTAACTTGTTATAATTTGATGTAACTATAATCTTCCATTTTTATATTTGAACAATTTTTATTTCATGGCCACCACTTGTAATGATATTTGAAAAAGAGCCATTTGTTTATATATTGTTTAATTATTATTTTTCAATAAGTGATTAAGTTTTTATTTTAAAATATTTGAATATATGAGTTTAAGAAATTTACTAAATTTAATAAATGGTTATTTGCTATTAAAATTCAGACTTGGTCCAAAAACCTTCACTGGGATCGCACTTCTTCTGCTTCCTGATTATCCTAGAGTCTTAGATTATTAGCAATCGCAACTGATTGGTTTTAAGGCCACCTTTAATACTTTTTATAAAATTTTACATAGTGAAACATTTCAAAATTGAAATTGGTGGAGCTCGAAGGCCGACCATTTCCAAATCCATATTGGGCTAGGTTTTCGTCTCAGCCACGGAACAGCATTCTGGAACCTCCTTCTGGATATCCGGAAAACGTCCGTCTCTCTTGAAAGCAGATTGCCGTCTCCCTTGCTATCGGGCAGTCCTCACTACTCCGCTATGTTGGCTTATCAAAAATTTGTCTTGAGTTGCAAAATAGTGTCCTAATAAACTTTCTTTCGAAGATTTTTTGCTCGTTTTTTAGCTGATGCTTGCAAAATGTCACTAATGGTGTAATAGTGTCATATTTCTTAACATCTTGGGCTATTTCAAAATGGAAGATGTGGTTACCAAATTCAATGTCAGTTGTAGCCCATTCTGATCATAAGTTTCGGTTTAAAGGCACTCGAAACTATTTTCTCCCGCACTTGAAACTTTTATAATGTTTTGACGATTTATTAAACCATTTATTTACTATGATTATTGAATAGATTTATTAGTAAATCTTTTAATACATTAGATTTTACTATATTATGTTTTTATTAGTTTTTTGAAACTTTTCTTAAATTTTTTTGGCTTTTTACATTTATTTCCCTCCATGTGTATATATATATATATATATATATATATATATATATACAGCCTGCTAACAATACGGAGACCATACATTGGTCATTTTTCATTCAAACTGGCAGCCGGGTACTTGTGGCAGCCGTATACGGCTGCCACATAGTAATCCATGATAATGTAACACCCTTTGACAATACTCGAAATAAAAATCATGTCAATAAGTGTAATAAGAAGTGTTTTATTGGTGGTATACTGTATTTGGAAGTTCAATGGTCATTCGGAATTTTTAAAAAATAATTTGTAATAACCAAACGGTACTCGTATTGATAGTAGAGTGAACGGGATTTGTATATCACAAGTTCGTAACATTTCCGCCAGGGGCAGCATAGTCGCATCCTGTATATAAATTTACTGCATATTTCAAACATTCCCTTACATTATGGCAGCCACAAACTTGGCAACATTGCTGGCATCCACATAGATATCAATCGTACTACACAATGTATATATTTAAATTGGACAAAGAATCGCTGGAAAGTGACCACTCGGGGGTTTTTGAGGATGCTGAATTCAATGCCGTCATCGAAAGTCACCGGGGATGTACTGGTGAGGCTAAACCCATATACAAAAGGGGTTGAATTATGGTAAAAATGTCAGATGTCCAAAAATCGCGGGATAATGACTATTCGGGGGTTTTTGAGGATGCTAAATTCAATGACGTCATCTAGAGTAACCGGGGATGAACCGGATGTGACTCTACGTAAGTACGAAAGGGATGATTTGGGGTCAAAAGTCAAAAAATAAGTAGAAAATAACCACGCGGGGTTTTGGGTGAGGCGGAATCCAATGCCGTCATCGAAAGTCGCCGGGGATGAATTGGTGGGGTTCCATGCGAGTACCAAAGGGATGAATTGGGGTGAAAATGTCAAATGCCTAAGAATCGCGGGAAAATGACCGTTCGAGGGTTTCTGAGGATGCTAAATTCAATGACGTTATCTAGAGTCACGGGGGATGGACGGTTTTGTCTCTACGTTAGTACCAAAGGGATGATTTGGGGTAAAAAAGTCAAAAGTCAAAAAACTACAGAAAATAACCACTAGGGGGATTTTGATAAGGCGGAATTTAATGCCGTCACCGAAAGTCGCCGAGGATGCACTGGTATGGTTCCACGCGAGTAACAAAGGGATGAATTGGGGTGAAAAAATCAAAAAATCGCTGGAACATAACCACTCGGGGGTTTTTGAGGATGCTGAATTAAATGCCGCCATCGAAAGCTACCGGGGATGGCAGATGAGACTCTACGTGAGTGCCAAAGGGATGATTTGGGGTAGAAAACTCAAAAGTCAAAAAAAACAATACTAGAAAATAAAAACTCGGGGAATTTTGATGAGGCGGAATTCAGTGCCGTTACTGAAAGTCGCTGGGATTGCATTAGTGTGGTTCCACGCGAGTACCAAAGGGATGAATTAGGGTGAAAATGTCAAATGCCTAAAAATCGCGAGAAAATGACCGTTCGAGGGTTTCTGAGGATGCTAAATTCAATGACGTCATCTAGAGTCACGGGGGATGGACGGTTGTGACTCTACGTTAGTACCAAAGGGATGATTTGGAGTAAAAAAGTCAAAAGTCAAAAAATTACTAAAAAATAACCACACGGGGGATTTTGGTAAGGCGGAATTTAATGCCGTCACCGAAAGTCGCCGGTGATGCACTAGTATGGTTCCACGCGAGTACCAAAAGGGTGAATTGGAGTGAAAAAATCAAAATTCAAAATATCGCTGGAACATAACCACTCGGGGGTTTTTGAGGATGCTGAATTCAATACCGTCATCGAGACCAGGGATGGACGGGTGTGGTCTCTACGGGAGTAGCAAAGGGAGATTTGGGGTAAAAAGGTCAGAGGCCAGGACATCGTTATAATATCCTCACTCGGGGCTTTTAATAATGCTGAGTCTAATCCTAGCACCGAAGTTGGCCATGCGCAATCCGAGATGGGACTGCGGGTGACGCTGTGGGTGAATTTAGGTAAAACTTGCCAGAATCTAAAATATTGCCCAAACATGGGCATTCGAAGATTTTCGAAGCTCGTAGTCCTACGTCATGAAAATTCGCCGGGCATGTACGGGGTTACCAAGGGGTGATTTGGAGTAATATATCCCATTAACAATAAATTCCCCGAAATTGGCATGTTTCCAACTTTGCAACATAACCAACAGAAAGAGTTAGGTTCGTGACCTTGTCTTGGACAGAAGTTATGCTACATCTATTTACAGAAATGTTTGTGATATGAAAATATAAACAGGCGTCACTCCGATAGCAGTTCTAGTACGTTTGTTTACGTCATGTCTATCAAACTAATCTTTATAACTTGGAGCAGTGTTTCAATGCAGCCTGTCCATGGGCTTTAAGCATTTTAAAGACTGTATGTTTGAACGATTCAACTTGAAAAGATAACCGTTTGTCCCAAATTGATAATTTTTTAAAACTTAATTTATTTATTTAATTTTTTTTTTTAAATGTACTTTGTCTACCTAATTGTCATATATTTTCTTTCCATTTTTACTTAGACAATCTAAACATTTATGTTTGTTTTCTCATTCTTCGTCGGGTAATTAATTTTCTTCTCTTTTCGTGTTATTTTCTTTTGTTCTCTTAAAAAGAATGGTATCGTTAGCGGGGGCAGCGGAATGACTTTTCAGCCATCAGTTAATGAAAAACTTCTACTATAACCGTAAATTTAAAAAAAACTATACATAAGTAGACCTTATATTTTTTCAACCTTTATACAACTTAGAATAAACGACAAAGAGAAATGTTTGTCCAGAAAACCTATTATGACAATATCTACAAATTCCAAGCTTAATCTTTAACTACCGTCATCGTGCCTGACCATCAGCGACGGGTTATCCGAAGAAGACAGTGATTCAGGTGCTGTATCTAATGATAAACTTTTAGAAGGCATCAAAGAGAATAGGGGAATTGTGCAACAGAGTGAAGAAGTAATTGAGCAAAAGGTCATAATACCGAATCTCAATGAAGTGCATCAGACGATGAACATGATTTCTAAAAACTGCAACCTCCAGAAATTTACAAATTTTTCTATTTGTATAGATACATAGTTATAAACAATGTAGAATTTGTCCAGTAACAAAAAATAGAAAGACTAGTTACATTTTGTAAGCTGTCTTTGTACAGCCAATATGTCTAGAATGTTCTGAGCCGCTGTGTAAATCTGTACCTAAATGACATCTGTGCGAGTGTGGTCAGTTTATATTACGATATCAGGCTGTCTGGTGTAAACAAACATAGGTCTAAGCCACACAAAGATAAAGGCTCGCACTCGACAAGTACTCTCGTGGACGAAGGCCCGGAAAACTCACTTTCTGCATTCTATCTTGTCCACCCTATCTCTCATTTACATACGGCGTAAACGTAAATAATTTATGGTTTTCTCCCAACATTAAAATTGTCGTATAAAGACGGAAACATTTGTTTCTATACTCGACTTTAGCCGCTGGTAGTCTATATTTTATTTTATTAATATGTTTATTGAATACATTGGTATTAACCTTTAGTGAATATATATGGAGTAGGCCATATTAAGTGTTACATCTGTTAATACATGTGTTGCAGACTAGTGTTACCATGTTTGTAATGTTACCAAATTGTAAGAATATACAGCAAATAATAGTCACGTTTAGATTCTTAAAATCTGATAGAGATGCTATGACAATTAATTTGAAAGCAAGTTAAGTTAAAAAATAAAAACTTTATCGATCCTATAGTATCTAAGAGCACCAAGGAAAAAGAACGAGATGCATTGACCGGACCATTAAGATAAGTTTGGTCCTCAAGTAAACAAACGCGTCAGAATGGCTTTCGGAGTGTCGGCTGTTTATGTTTCCATATCAGAATTGGGTCTGTAAATACACAGCATAGTTCTCTTCAAGATAAGGTTATAGTTCTCTTCGAATCCACAGCTGTATGTCCTAAAATAGCATGTTTACAAATTCCTGAAGTACTTACATCGAGGACTCTAATGAAACACTTGGCAACAATATCTCAACTTTTTCAAATGAATGACAAAGGTATTAAAGAGCTAGCGTTATTTATAGGCCATACAACATCATTTTTATCAATAATAACATTATATATATTTTTTTTTCATCCAAATACTCAAAAATAGTTTGAAAGATATAAATAATGTAGATAAGAAAGAACACGTGGATATATACACACATTCTATGACCATAAGGGCAAAACATTTTAAGTACTTATTTAAGGATACATATATCATAGGTGTTATATGCCAATTAAACTAGAGAGCAGTTCAGGCGGTTTAAGCAATGGTAAATATTTAAAATTCTTTATTTCTACATCTCTGAAGACTATATGTAAGGATATAGTTCTTCCCAATGTATATTGCAGTGTAGCTAGGAATCAAAACGTTTTCAGAAAGCAATGTAATAAATCTATTATGTTTATCCTCGATATTCTAGTCCCAAGAGTAACTTTAATGTCTATCAGATTTTCACTCACTTTAGAGTTGCATGAAAAACTGTTTCAAGTATGGTGATCATTGGTACGGAAACAAATACAGTAGTGCATGGATAATTCGAGGTAGATGGCACCGAGACACCGTCGGATTACCGAAAACTTGGATTACACGGAAATAGCATCCTGTACACTAGAAAAAAAACAGGATTTCTAATGAACCCTAATACTATAATTAAGATTACACAAAATACGTATGTAGAACTTTATTGATTACAGTACATACATAAATTAGTGTTGCTTGGCTCTCCAAGACTACTGTACTGAATCTTGCTTGCGAGGATACCATACGATATTAATACCTTACTAAGTATCGGCAATTATAGCTAAAAAAAGCCGATGCCAGTTGTAATCTTTATCAGGACGCCCAATGTTTTGATCGTAGATAGTATTTTTGTTCGCCTACCATAAAAATAAAACGAGATTATCACTAAAATATCAGCAGACTAACGCGATTTTACAGCTAGTTTTTGAAGACTGGTTCCTCAGCTATATTCGCCAAAATATTTGTAAATTTATTCACCATAATAATAATAATAAATCAAATTGTAGATATGCGAGCCAGGAGGAATACGGTTAAAGATGGAATTAAAGAAGAAGATTAAAATATACTTAAATCTTATCAGATATATTTTCAGGTGCATTCAACGTGTCTTGATGAAAGTAACATCACAATCAAGGTGAAATGTCATCCTTTCGGAAAATATCTAAGGGAGGATTTAAATAAATTTTTTAACCTGCCAACAACGACTACCAGGAAAATTTAATGAATGTAGTTGAAAAAGAACTTTTTAGAAAAAATAGGTCTTTACTCAAACACAATTTTACCTATAACAACTTATGACAAATCAAATATGGTTGATAAATAAAATAGATGTATTACATTGCTTACCGAAATCGTTTTTCACCGTGATGTCTACAATGCAATGTCACCGGGGATGTACTGGTGAGGCTAAACCCATATACAAAAGGGGTTGAATTATGGTAAAAATGTCAGATGTCCAAAAATCGCGGGATAATGACTATTCGGGGGTTTTTGAGGATGCTAAATTCAATGGCGTCATCTAGAGTAACCGGGGATGAACCGGATGTGACTCTACGTAAGTACGAAAGGGATGATTTGGGGTCAAAAGTCAAAAAATAAGTAGAAAATAACCACGCGGGGTTTTGGGTGAGGCGGAATCCAATGCCGTCATCGAAAGTCGCCGGGGATGAATTGGTGGGGTTCCATGCGAGTACCAAAGGGATGAATTGGGGTGAAAATGTCAAATGCCTAAGAATCGCGGGAAAATGACCGTTCGAGGGTTTCTGAGGATGCTAAATTCAATGACGTTATCTAGAGTCACGGGGGATGTACGGTTTTGTCTCTACGTTAGTACCAAAGGGATGATTTGGGGTAAAAAAGTCAAAAGTCAAAAAACTACAGAAAATAACCACTCGGGGGATTTTGATAAGGCGGAATTTAATGCCGTCACCGAAAGTCGCCGGGGATGCACTGGTATGGTTCCACGCGAGTAACAAAGGGATGAATTGGGGTGAAAAAATCAAAAAATCGCTGGAACATAACTACTCGGGGGTTTTTGAGGATGCTGAATTCAATGCCGCCATCGAAAGCTACCGGGGATGGCAGATGAGACTCTACGTGAGTGCCAAAGGGATGATTTGGGGTAGAAAACTCAAAAGTCAAAAAAAACAATACTAGAAAATAAAAACTCGGGGAATTTTGATGAGGCAGAATTCAGTGCCGTTACTGAAAGTCGCTGGGATTGCATTAGTGTGGTTCCACGCGAGTACCAAAGGGATGAATTAGGGTGAAAATGTCAAATGCCTAAAAATCGCGAGAAAATGACCGTTCGAGGGTTTCTGAGGATGCTAAATTCAATGACGTCATCTAGAGTCACGGGGGATGGACGGTTGTGACTCTACGTTAGTACCAAAGGGATGATTTAAAGTAAAAAAACAAAAAATTACTAGGAAATAAACACTCGGGAGATTTTGGTAAGGCGGAATTTAATGCCGTCACCGAAAGTCGTCGGGGATGCACTGGTATGGTTCCCCGCGAGTAACAAAGGGGTGAATTGGGGTGAAAACGTCAAAAGTCAAAAAATCGCTGCAACATAACCACTCGGGGATTTTTGAGGATGCTGAATTCAATGCCTCCATCGAACGTCACCGGGGATGAACAGATGAGACTCTACGTGAGTGCCAAAGGGATGATTTGGGGTAGAAATCTCAAAAGTCAAAACATTACTAGAAAATAACATACTCGGGGAATTTTGATGAGGCGGAATTCAATGTAGTCACCGAATGTCACCGGGAATGTATTGGTGTGGTTCCACGAGAGTTTAAAGGGGTGAATTGGGGTGAGAATGTCAGATGCCTAAGAATCGCCGGATAATGACCTTTCAGGGGGGGGGGGTTTGGGGATGCTAAATTCAATGACGTCATCTAGAGTCACCGACGATGGACGGTTTTGACTCTACTTTAGTACCAAAGGGATGATTTGGGGTAAAAAAGTCAAAAGTCAAAAAATTACTAGAAAATAACCACACGGGGGATTTTGGTAAGGCGGAATTTAATGCCGTCACCGAAAGTCGCCGGTGATGCACTAGTATGGTTCCACGCGAGTACCAAAAAGGTGAATTATAGTGAAAAAATCAAAATTCAAAATATCGCTGGAACATAACCACTCGGGGGTTTTTGAGGATGCTGAATTCAATACCGTCATCGAGACCAGGGATGGACGGGTGTGGTCTCTACGGGAGTAGCAAAGGGAGATTTGGGGTAAAAAGGTCAGAGGCCAGGACATCGTTATAATATCCTCACTCGGGGCTTTTAATAATGCTGAGTCTAATCCTAGCACCGAAGTTGGCCATGCGCAATCCGAGATGGGACTGCGGGTGACGCTGTGGGTGAATTTAGGTAAAACTTGCCAGAATCTAAAATATTGCCCAAACATGGGCATTCGAAGATTTTCGAAGCTCGTAGTCCTACGTCATGAAAATTCGCCGGGCATGTACGGGGTTACCAAGGGGTGATTTGGAGTAATATATCCCATTAACAATAAATTCCCCGAAATTGGCATGTTTCCAACTATGCAACATAACCAACAGAAAGAGTTAGGTTCGTGACCTTGTCTTGGACAGAAGTTATGCTACATCTATTTACAGAAATGTTTGTGATATGAAAATATAAACAGGCGTCACTCCGATAGCAGTTCTAGTACGTTTGTTTACGTCATGTCTATCAAACTAATCTTTATAACTTGGAGCAGTGTTTCAATGCAGCCTGTCCATGGGCTTTAAGCATTTTAAAGACTGTATGTTTGAACGATTCAACTTGAAAAGATAACCGTTTGTCCCAAATTGATAATTTTTTAAAACTTAATTTATTTATTTAATTTTTTTTTAAATGTACTTTGTCTACCTAATTGTCATATATTTTCTTTCCATTTTTACTTAAACTATCTAAACATTTATGTTTGTTTTCTCATTCTTCGTCGGGTAATTAATTTTCTTCTCTTTTCGTGTTATTTTCTTTTGTTCTCTTAAAAAGAATGGTATCGTTAGCGGGGGCAGCGGAATGACTTTTCAGCCATCAGTTAATGAAAAACTTCTACTATAACCGTAAATTTAAAAAAAACTATACATAAGTAGACCTTATATTTTTTCAACCTTTATACAACTTAGAATAAACGACAAAGAGAAATTTTTGTCCAGAAAACCTATTATGACAATATCTACAAATTCCAAGCCTAATCTTTAACTACCGTCATCGTGCCTGACCATCAGCGACGGGTTATCCGAAGAAGACAGTGATTCAGGTGCTGTATCTAATGATAAACTTTTAGAAGGCATCAAAGAGAATAGGGGAATTGTGCAACAGAGTGAAGAAGTAATTGAGCAAAAGGTCATAATACCGAATCTCAATGAAGTGCATCAGACGATGAACATGATTTCTAAAAACTGCAACCTCCAGAAATTTACAAATTTTTCTATTTGTATAGATACATAGTTATAAACAATGTAGAATTTGTCCAGTAACAAAAAATAGAAAGACTAGTTACATTTTGTAAGCTGTCTTTGTACAGCCAATATGTCTAGAATGTTCTGAGCCGCTGTGTAAATCTGTACCTAAATGACATCTGTGCGAGTGTGGTCAGTTTATATTACG
Organism: Prosapia bicincta; assembly: GCA_036971475.1. Lineage (NCBI taxonomy): Eukaryota > Metazoa > Arthropoda > Insecta > Hemiptera > Cercopidae > Prosapia > Prosapia bicincta. Next base: position 201,986,892 of record JBAIZL010000001.1, on the reverse strand, counting down.
ATATCAGGCTGTCTGGTGTAAACAAACATAGGTCTAAGCCACACAAAGATAAAGGCTCGCACTCGACAAGTACTCACTTTCTGCATTCTATCTTGTCCACCCTATCTCTCATTTACATACGGCGTAAACGTAAATAATTTATGGTTTTCTCCCAACATCAAAATTGTCGTATAAAGACGGAAACATTTGTTTCTATACTCGACTTTAGCCGCTGGTAGTCTATATTTTATTTTATTAATATGTTTATTGAATACATTGGTATTAACCTTTAGTGAATATATATGGAGTAGGCCATATTAAGTGTTACATCTGTTAATACATGTGTTGCAGACTAGTGTTACCATGTTTGTAATGTTACCAAATTGTAAGAATATACAGCAAATAATAGTCACTTTTAGATTCTTAAAATCTGATAGAGATGCTATGACAATTAATTTGAAAGCAAGTTAAGTTGAAAAATAAAAACTTTATCGATCCTATAGTATCTAAGAGCACCAAGGAAAAAGAACGAGATGCATTGACCGGACCATTAAGATAAGTTTGGTCCTCAAGTAAACAAACGCGTCAGAATGGCTTTCGGAGTGTCGGCTGTTTATGTTTCCATATCAGAATTGGGTCTGTAAATACACAGCATAGTTCTCTTCAAGATAAGGTTATAGTTCTCTTCGAATCCACAGCTGTATGTCCTAAAATAGCATGTTTACAAATTCCTGAAGTACTTACATCGAGGACTCTAATGAAACACTTGGCAACAATATCTCAACTTTTTCAAATGAATGACAAAGGTATTAAAGAGCTAGCGTTATTTATAGGCCATACAACATCATTTTTATCAATAATAACATTATATATATTTTTTTCATCCAAATACTCAAAAATAGTTTGAAAGATATAAATAATGTAGATAAGAAAGAACACGTTTATATATACACACATTCTATGACCATAAGGGCAAAACATTTTAAGTACTTATTTAAGGATACATGTATCATAGGTGTTATATGCCAATTAAACTAGAGAGCAGTTCAGGCGGTTTAAGCAATGGTAAATATTTAAAATTCTTTATTTCTACATCTCTGAAGACTATATGTAAGGATATAGTTCTTCCCAATGTATATTGCAGTGTAGCTAGGAATCAAAACGTTTTCAGAAAGCAATGTAATAAATCTATTATGTTTATCCTCGATATTCTAGTCCCAAGAGTAACTTTAATGTCTATCAGATTTTCACTCACTTTAGAGTTGCATGAAAAACTGTTTCAAGTATGGTGATCATTGGTACGGAAACAAATACAGTAGTGCATGGATAATTCGAGGTAGATGGCACCGAGACACCGTCGGATTACCGAAAACTTGGATTACACGGAAATAGCATCCTGTACACTAGAAAAAAAACAGGATTTCTAATGAACCCTAATACTATAATTAAGATTACACAAAATACGTATGTAGAACTTTATTGATTACAGTACATACATAAATTAGTGTTGCTTGGCTCTCCAAGACTACTGTACTGAATCTTGCTTGCGAGGATACCATACGATATTAATACCTTACTAAGTATCGGCAATTATAGCTAAAAAAAGCCGATGCCAGTTGTAATCTTTATCAGGACGCCCAATGTTTTGATCGTAGATAGTATTTTTGTTCGCCTACCATAAAAATAAAACGAGATTATCACTAAAATATCAGCAGACTAACGCGATTTTACAGCTAGTTTTTGAAGACTGGTTCCTCAGCTATATTCGCCAAAATATTTGTAAATTTATTCACCATAATAATAATAATAAATCAAATTGTAGATATGCGAGCCTGGAGGAATACGGTTAAAGATGGAATTAAAGAAGAAGATTAAAATATACTTAAATCTTATCAGATATATTTTCAGGTGCATTCAACGTGTCTTGATGAAAGTAACATCACAATCAAGGTGAAATGTCATCCTTTCGGAAAATATCTAAGGGAGGATTTAAATAAATTTTTTAACCTGCCAACAACGACTACCAGGAAAATTTAATGAATGTAGTTAAAAAAGAACTTTTTAGAAAAAATAGGTCTTTACTCAAACACAATTTTACCTATAACAACTTATGACAAATCAAATATGGTTGATAAATAAAATAGATGTATTACATTGCTTACCGAAATCGTTTTTCACCGTGATGTCTACAATGCAATATACATTGGGAAGAACTATATCCTTACATACATTCTTTAGAGATGTAGAATTAAAGAAGTTTAAATATTTACCATTGCTTACACCGCCTGAACTGCTCTCTAGTTTTATTGGTAGAAAACCAATATACATGAATCCTTATATAAATACTTAAAATGTTTTGCCCTTATCTTTATAAAATATTTATACTGATTGGTATTGGCACTAAAATGTCATATCTTCGTGAAAATTTTACTCCTTGTTAGAATACTATATGCACCCTTATAAAGCATATGCTCACAGAAAAATAAAACAGTTTTTTGGTTACATTTGGCTGTTGTAAGTACAGAAATACTATTATTTCAATGTTTAATATTTTTACCGAAAATGGTAATTTGTGCTCGTTTGAACCTATAAAATATAGACGTGTTCGATGGGCCTACGTGAACAAGAAATTAACATTAGATGAGATTCGACCAAATAAAAACCTTCTTTTATTTACCATGTACAATATAGTTAGATTTTTCTGGTTACCTACCTGAGGTAAAGGTGATACAATATTTGTTGTTTTTGTACTATAGGCCTAACTTTTAAAACTTACTGTAAATATACTTTATGCCAACCCTTTACTTATCTTTTAATATTTTTTTACAAGCAGTAAAAACTTAAAATTGAAATTTTCATTTTTTTTATACACTGAAGAAGAAATGTTGAAGAAAATTCTTTGTATTAGTCTAAACATTCTGCAAAAACGTTCTTAAACTGCAAAAACTCTTAAAAGATTGTAACACGAAAGAATTTAAAAATTGTGGCAGAAAGCTCAATGAGATAAAATAAATTAAATGAGAATAAATGTACTTTCGTAAAGTAAGTATATATAAGAAGTTAGTGTACTAACTCTAATACTGATAATTAAATGAGAAATTCAGAAGAAAAAAGTTGAATTCGTACTTGGCCTTTATCCCGTGCAGTGCACGCCTGGAAATCTAGATTGAATATTGTTAAAGATGAAACCGTTCATTTAGTTGCAGATCTGTTGAGGGTTTTGAAAACATGTAACCAATCCAGAGAATCGATGGATACCGGTCTACACCTAACCTGCTGATTCACAAAATAATCGTCTACTTGCACTCCTTTATTTTTTGTTACTATGACACTATGTTTACTGACAGAACTGGAGAACTATTCCTAATATTCCACAGAGCACTGAACACCTTCGATGGGGCGGGGAAATTTTAAAATAGCAACCTACCGGCGGTGGATTTATTAATTTTATTTTTTCCATTGACCTGGAAGAAACCGACAAGAGGAACGCGACCCGTAAGGCATAGGTTTAGCAAGTGCCTCCTTTTTTTTATCAAAACTACGTCAAAGAGAGTATTACCTTTTATAAGACAGTGGCGTGTGTACTAGCCTAAATAAAGAAATGAATTAAATTGAGTGTTTAAATTTATCTGTGGACATTTGTTTTTATTACAAACAATGTTAAGTTTCATTTCGTTAATTCATATTAAAAATAACGAATGATAGAATTTTAACAGTGTGACAATTTCTAAGACAACTTAAGACAACTATGTACTATTGTAGCCGAAACGAAACTGATTGTAAAGAGACGTCCCGTGTGGTTGTATGTTGAAATTAGAGGGAGAAATGGCGGTATAAATTTCACATTGTAACACGTGACTAAGTAGCGCCTGGGATCCAACCCGTCATGTACGTGTTTGTGTAATGTTTATTATCGATCTCTGAAAGGATGACCACATCATTTAGTTTTATCAGTTTTAATCTTGTGACAGGGACCATTATAGTTACTTCATGATAGTATCTGTTTACTTCAGCTAGTTAATTCCCTCCAAAGGATAAAAATACCAAAATAAAATCTTATTTATTTGAATGTTTCACTTTACAAGTCATAATATTCTTCCTCTATTTTACCTTCTCTTCTCACAATTAGGTCTATACTCCAATTCATCATTTGTTACTCCCATAAAGGACCACCCGTATATCTCCATTGACGATCGATAACCGTTAAAGGATCAGCACCATTAAAACTCTCCGAGTGATCATTATATATAGATTTTTTTCCTTCTGACAATTTTACCCCAAATTAGCAATTTTCTACTCTCGTAGAGCAACACTGGAGGGACTCAGCACCCTCCAAAACACTACGATTGATAAAATTCTAGTTTTTTTTGCCTTCTCACAATTATACCCCCAATTCATCATTTGCTACTCTCCTAGTGGCATTGACGTTCGATTATGGTAAACGACTCAGCACCATTAAAGCCCACCCGAATGATCATTTTCAATTGTTTTTTTTGCCTTCTGACAATTTTACCCCAATTTACCCCTTTTCCACTCCCGTAGAGCCACACCAGTGCATTCCCGATTAATATGGAAAACGGTATTGGACTCACCAACCTAAAAAACACTACGTTTGATCATACTCTAGCTTTGTCTTGCCTTCTCTGTTTTATACTCCAATTCATCATTCGCTACTCCCATAGAGGATCACCCATGTATCCCCATTGACTTTCGATAACGGTAAAAGACTCAGCACCTTTAAAACACCTGAGTGATCATTTTCCATTGTTTTTTTGCCTTCTGAAAATTTTACCCCAATTCATCCCCTTTCTACTCCCGTAGAGCCACACCCGTGCATCCCATTAAAATATTGAAGGCGGTATTCTACTCAGAACCCTCCAAAACACTACGATTTATCATATTCTAGCTTTGTTTTGCCATGTCACAATTAATTATACTCCATTTCATCATTTGCTACTCCCATAGAGGATCACCCGTGCATCTCCATTGACGTTCGATAACGGTACAATACACAGCACACTCTAAAACCTCCCGAGTGATCATTTAAAATTTGATCTTACATCTAGGTTTCTATAATAACCTCGGCTAATTTTTGTATTAAGAAAAGAGAGAGAAAGAGAGTGTGTAAATTTCTGTGAGAAAACCGTCGACGAAGTAACGTACAAATATAAGACTAAAATTATGTACAGTACTTTACAACGCGAATACACAACTTCCTTGTATTTACACAGCATGTTAATTAAACATAATTAAGACTCGTTTTATGTTTCGACATTTCCTTTGAGCCTAAAACCCTCCCTCGCTAAACCTAATTTTGAAGAGGAAATGGGGTTGAAGTAATTACCCTTTTCTTTTACACCATTCATTTTAGTATGAATAATGGTAAAGTAACCTGTATTTGAAAATAGGATGTCTTGAGTTAATTTGTGAAAAAGGAAATTGTAATTAAATCTTTAAGTTTTAATTTATATCTCACAAATATAGTATTGTAATTAACTTAATTTTTAAAATACAGGTTTAAGTTTTAAGTGAATTAATTTAGTTATTAATAAAATACGAATAATATTTATATTAAAAGAAAATCTAACTCAAAAATAGGTGTAACATAATTTAAATAAAATGGAGCTGATTTAAACTGTTATATTAAATAAATAGTAAAAATAATATATGCGAGATAAATGCACAACTGAAAAAATGTGTATTTGAATATAATGTCCTTCACTCTGACCGTGCTAAAAAGAAGTTAAAACACAATAAAACTAAGTTGGGCTCAAAATGTTTAAATTAAATCCTTAAACGTTTCAGTTTATGTTTTGATATTCGTGGAGGTAGAGGTTTTAATAAAAAGAGAGACCATTTGAATGCAAAAATTAAAATTGAATGAGTAAATTTAAAGCTTAAATTAAATTAAATGAGTTGAAGTTGTTCATATTTTATCCAATGCTAATAATTACATTTACGAAATAATTGTTCCAATGGATAGATTAGGGTGAACATTTTATGAACATTTTTGTATGTGTTCAAAATTATATTACGTCACATACAAAAGTTAGTAATAAAATTATTTTATTTACAATTTGTAGGGACAACCCTATTGTTTTAAGACCAAACAAACAACTGACATCATAATTTGACTTCTAGTTTTATTTTATAACTTGGCCTTTAAAATAATCGATGATTGGGTTTTTAATTGAAACAGTTTTAGACTTTTAAAGTGTGCAATTTGATAGAGGTCACAACTTGATAACTACACACACAGGTACGTTACCGCTGATGGACCAATATATATTCTAGGTTTTGTTATCGATTGTGACAAACTCTAAGTAGTTAAATTAACAATTATTATGTTATGGCACAAACTCATCAAATAACTGGACTCAGTTGTCATAAGCAATCGAATAAAAACAACACAAAATAGGACATTGTTCACGTTTGTTCGTAGTTCAATAACATATGGAGAGAGGTTTAAATCATTATAAAGATCAAGATAAAGGCAAAAAAAACACTTAAGTAGATATGGGCTTTTGGAAAAGAGTTGCAAATCCTACTATATCCCATCACCTACAAAAACAGTGATAAAACTTACGTTGGAAGTGGATATGGACATAATGTTTGAAACCAATTAAAGAAAAAGGGTAAATACAAAATTGAAAACATAGAAGCAGATGAATTTGTAGGAATAAAGAAGTTGATAGAATGTACAGAGTCCTATAAGAAAGGAAAACTGACGTGACGTCCTTAATAGATGAACAGGAAGAAGGCGTATATATGCTAGCGACCAATAGATTAGGCGACTGGGAAAATGTCAAGAGAATGAATAAGATCGGATGTTAGGTGAAATTAAAAGGTGCGAACTGTAAACAAACAAACACACAAACACGCATGTTGTGTACAGGGTTGAGTCTGTGGAAGAGAGATAGAGACAGATCGACAGAGAGAGAACAAAATGGAATATAAGAGTGTGGTTTCTCAATAATACAAAGTGTTTACAAATATACAAAATAAAAAATACGTGAATGTGAAATACATAATAAAATATATGAAAAATTGTATTTGTAGTCTTAAATTTAATTAAATTTTATTTTTAATTTTTATAATATAACAATGACATTAATTAAGAATATACGAGTATTTAAGAGTATATAAGAAAGAATCTCAATACAATGTCTCTAATCAAAGATAACTAGATAAACTAATAAATGCAGAAAATTTCGTTGCATTGATACACGTCGGTCAGGTTCTCCGCTTCAGCACTTACCGCTTGGAGCGACTCCAACATGGTTTTACTAATTATTCATCACCTTCCGGCAATTAGGAGGCATGCGTTATGGATGCAATGCATGGATTTATAATTGAGGCGTCGGGTGGTATAAAGGGAACGGCCCGGGAATAATACAAATCAATATGTCCTAGAAATCTGTTCGTTATATTTTACGGATCCTACCGGGCACAAGTCATGTAATAGACCAGTAGTCGCATAAGGTACTAGTTTTCTTTAGGAAAATTAAATTTCCTTCCATTACTTGTTGGATGTACCAGTAAACTTCAGACGTCTTATTTCTTCCTCCCCACTCTCAATAGAATATCCTATGTTCTGTGTTAGTATTGAAAATAATTACCTTTATATGTTAGAATTGGGGTACTGTTACACCCCATGCGACCACTTAGCGTTCTATTTATATCTTATTTTGTTTGACTCATGTTGTTTTACATGTTTCTTGGCATTATTATGTTTATATTAGTTTTTAAAATGTCAGAACAAAATAGTGAGTAATTGACGTTATGTTTGGTGAATGAGCAATAAATGAAAGTGTATTTAGTATGGAAGATAATGAGGAGCTGAAGGAAAATCTTGAATGTTATTACAATGAAAGCAGCAGTGGTTAAATAGAAAAAGTTGGTGAAATTGCGTACTGAAGAATATAATTATATAAATTATTGATGGTACCCCTCCAGAGGATCCAATACTAAGCGACCATTAGTTCCACATGGAACAAATACAAAGATACACGATAGTATTTAGAATCAGGTCTGGCTCGTACTTCTAACACTTTACGACCAATAGTACCCCAACATTCCACAGTCCTGGGTCGATAAGCGAAGCGATATTGCATTATCATGAAATAAGTGCAAATGGTGATCATGAAACAAAAATTTGTTCAAATTTAAAATGAAAGTTGTAAAATCACAGGATTAAAGTTAAATTAAGTCATATCAAGTTAACGTTTGGCCAAATCCAAACACTAAATATTCAAAATGACTAGTAACATAATTTATTTAAATTCAATCCAAGTAAAATAATAAGAAATTCAGAAAGAAAATCAATAATAAATGATTTATTACTTAAGGTCATATAACTTATTTTTTGTCCGTATAACATATATTAAACTCTATGATATGATGACTATAAAGATGCAAGTCATGTAAATTTGGTTTGAAATCCTTCAGATTTACGTTTGGGGGCACAAATATAAATTAAACAGGAAGGCACTAGGAAGGAATCTTGTCTGTGATTTCTAAAAATAAGTATATGGACGTAAAATAAAATAAATTGGTATATATAGTAAATACAAATTGGTACAATAAATTTTAGTGTTGACCAATCGATTGATGAACTTAATTCAGAGATTATCTGAACATTTCTGAACTATATAAACCATTTAAATTGATTTCATGTTAAACAACTGTTTCTTGAAAAAAATATATAAATAGGAATAATTGAATGAAATCAAAGTAATAATTGTATTACCTTTTGAAAGGGTAACGTTTAGTATATATTTTAATCCTCATATAATTAAATTAATTTAGAACAAAAATTATTTTAAATTATTGTCTTGTGGCAAACCAAGTAAATAATATTTCTAAAACTTTTAAGTAGAAGTAATTTCAGTAAAATTTTAGTGAAAGTAAAAAATTCAATTAAATTAGCAAAATGATTCTTGAGAAATATTCTTGCAGTAGAAAAGTAATATATAATTTTTACAGCTAAACAAAAATCTATAATGTATTTATAATCACAGAAATGAGTCTGACCATTCTGGTTGGTTTTTAAACAAAGTCCAGGGATTTATCCACTGGCAGATCGCGCTCGACACACCACAGGTACCAGGATATGGTAAGTCGGGAGGGATCAAAGTTCGACCGCGGTTGCACTGAAGCGTATCGTCCCTACAGTTTCCATTATCACCATGTACAGCTTACGCGAAAAACGCGTAAATGTGGTACTTTGTTGGTAGGCCATGGAACGCGTAAATGAACACACACACTTGCACACACATGCACACACACACACACACACACACACACGCCCCCCCCACATATATATATATATATATGTGTGTGTGTGTGTGTGTGTATTTTAATAGGTATAATGTGTATATGTTATCACATGTATAATTATGTATGGCAACCCCTTAATTCATTCATGACCATAGAGCTTATTCAATATTAGGCAAAGACCTACAGAATCAAGTATACAGTATATGACTTTTTAATTAATCTGCTGTAAAAGTGGTAATATTCTAGTATTGGAAAAGGAGATGAATATGGATAAGTCTATCTCATCTATAAATCAAGAATGCAATTTTTATGATGGTAGTATTGCTTATTTTTAGGAATATATTTGCATAATAATGATACACGGAAAATTGGAGTTATTTATAGAGGTAATCTAATAACATAGCGACTGGCCCATAATTATAAGTTACGATCATTTTTAGAAATATATTGAAACATATTTTTTCTTCTAAAAAATACTGAAGATAATTGTTTATGGCAGTAAAAAACAGTTTTGTTTCCAAGATATAATAAAAAAATTCTGCATTTATAAAGTTCCACCAAATCATAGTATTATAAAGTCTGGAAGAAACCAATAAAAAAATTATGAATTCATAAAATAAAGCGTCCTGTTTTAAAAAGGCTGTTTTTAAAAACCAGGGATGAAATATTTAATAACCAATGAAAATATTATTAGGACATTTTATGGAGATCGGGATGGGAGGTCTGAAGCATAAAAACATAAATTGATGGTGAAATTGAAAACGAATTCCGGATTGATCGGTTTCGAATGTCACGTAGCTCTTCGGCATGATTTATCTCTGCTGTAAAATTCGCAAAATGTTTCCGCCATTCAACTAACTAATGCTGTACGATATTCGACAAATTTCACGATCTATTTGATCTTTTCCCTAAACCATAAAATATTTAATAAAAGTTACGCCAGTTAAAAAATTGAGCATCCCTGATGAGAATAAATATAACATTTGTAGCATAACTTCATTTAGCACTAAAGAGTCAATTTTTTTGGAAAAACAAACTTGCCGTTTAAGCGTTTGACAACGGCTCGACCATAGGTTCCATCTTCTTCAAAGAAATAATAACAAAGTGTAAAACTGACACAATTATATTTCCAGTACAGTACTTCTGAGCACACGAGAATATTATACTAATAGTCTACGCTACTTTTTTAGGCCCATATTTTTCATATTGTTCCTAAATCGATTATCATATTATAAACTTCACTTGTTGTAAAAGTTACAGAATAATTTATGGCAAATTTAATTATATCTGTAAAAAAGAATTACAGTTTCAGGAATATATTTCCTTCAACGCGCAATTACTGTTCAAAGACTTTTTGCAATTGACATTTTTGGCATTGTCAAGAACAAACGTTAATCCATAACATTCAAGATGCAATTGCTCTATATATCGATATAAACTACATTACTGAAAAATCTATTATACAGCTGCCGTGTTATCTAAGACACAGTGTACAATATGTTTCTTTGCATGTACTTCCAACTGCCTGTTAATAACTATTGTCTGTTATTTGTATCTTCACACAATTCAGTTCTTTACGTAAATTTTAAAAATAGTATTTATTTTAATATTTATTTATTTATGAAATATGTTTATTATTTATACAATACCCAACTTGATTTGTATATATTAGGACTCTTTAAAGATTTAGATGATATTTATACCTTCTTTGTTTCACTACTTAAGACTTAATAAAATTATCCCATGTAAGAACAAATGTTATGAGATAAATTAATTTATCTTTTTATAATGATAAATAAATTAAGGAAAGCATATTAATTTTATTAGAAAATATATTTTCTCATTTAGAAGGAAGATAAAATAAATCATAATGTATTTGACAGAAAATCTACGGGCATGTGCTTTCCCAACAAGGCGTAAAATCCTGGCCAACAAGTCTATAAATTTTTGCATGACTGTGGAAGTCATCTTGTGTCATTCGCAATTACGTTTCAATTAAACTAAGTTTACATATATCCAACTTAGACGAAACAAAGTACAAGAACTGCAGTTGCTTGTAGTTATAACTTTGTGTATTTATTTACACCAACTTTCAAAATCCTATATTTACTTCAGCTGTATATGTATTTTAAAATCTTTGGTCGATATATTCCTTTACTAGATTCTGAATTCATTCTTCTCATTTCTAGATCTTTCCCAAAAGCTCTGCTCGATTTAACCTTTAGGAAATTGTTGCACTTACCATCCCCGTCTATCCCAGTTTTACAAACAGTTCTTTATGTCTGTCCCTACACACTCTCCACAGACCGGTAGCTAAGCATATCATTAGACCTGGCCTGTCTATGCATCATTCTTTTGTTCCAAATTGTACCAGTAATTATGAGTGGTCATTTAGCTGATGGTTTTGAAATTGTTTGTACTTCTTACTTTCTGTAATGGAATGCATAGGTATCTTAAATGCTTAGTATATCTTTGAAATCTCTAGTTTTTCGACAATGTGTTATGTTACAAGAAAGATAACCCTTCGTCGAATTGTAAACCTTTTCTGAATTGTAAACAAAGATTCCTGACTTCAGTCTTTGTGTTATAAATATGTTTTTTTTTAAATTTTATTAGTAATTAGTCTTAAGTAGGTTCACAAAGAATGTTGGTGTGATGGAAACGTCAAAGCTAAAGAAATATATTTATATATTGGTCTCTCATTTCATCAGAGTCTTGTTATGATCATGTTTTCTAACTTGTCTACATCCCGGATATACGTCTTTCATCATTGTCGGTACCAGAACTTGCCTGGTCGGTCTTTTAGGCGTGGGATAGTGCCAGAATTGTTTTTGGGTTATTAGGGACGGTGTACTTATAAAACAAATTCTACACAGATACTTCGCACTTCGAGGAGTGATCGACGTCTTACTAGGTAGATTTAGGAGGAAACTTTTCCGCTAAGGTGTTGCTCCCAAAATCTCTCGTCGGCAATTTGATCTGCCACGGTCCTTTACAAAACCTTTTCATCAATTCATCCTACACCTGTATATTGTTGAAGCACTTTAGAAAACCAAAGTATCAGGGTGATTTGCCAGCTGATCCCCGTTTGGAACAAGCTCAGCGTCGCAGCGCAAGTAAGATTTTCCCAAATTGTGTAAACGAACTTGAGAAAAATTATTTTTTCGGAATTCGATAAACTATTAGTGCTCCAAATTCTGCTATGGCTCAGATGTATTTCAAAAAGAAACTGAAAGTTTTTGTGTTTAAAGGAGTAAAACCCCTGATAAAATCTTAGAGGGCAGGGTCGTTTTC
>JBAIZL010000001.1:201939340-201969340 GCA_036971475.1 Prosapia bicincta | reverse complement strand
CGTATCATGGAGAACCATAAAATCCTACGTTTTTCTGTAGCTTAAAATACACACTGTAAGTTTCTTCTAGTAATTTAATATTTCCGTTGCCAAATTTCACAATCGTTAGGGACAGACAATATGAGTATAAAACAGAAATGAAAAAACCTACGTAGGAAGCCTGTATAGTCTTATGTAGATATTTCAATATTGGTAGAATATTTTCTGGAGCAAGGTTTTATATGTTAAAAAAAATTATTTAACTATTTAAACACAACAATGATCTTAATCTAGATAAATTCAGCTAACAAAGAGACCACTTAAACAAACACATTCTTGTTTAAAAATGTTTATAACACACACACAAACACAAACACACACACACACACACACAAACACACACACACACACACAAACACACACACACACACACACACACACACACACACACACATATATATATATATATATATATATATATATACGTAATAGGTTTTCCTATTTAATTTCTTGTATTATTCTTTCCTGATGATGTTGGTACTGTTTACCAACGAAAAGCTTGAATATAAATTAATAAATATTCTTAAATTTGAATAACCTATATGTTGTTATATATATATATATATATATATATATATATATATATATATATATATACGTAATAGGTTTTCCTATTTAATTTCTTGTATTATTCTTTCCTGATGATGTTGGTACTGTTTACCAACGAAAAGCTTGAATATAAATTAATAAATATTCTTAAATTTGAATAACCTATATGTTGTTATATATATATATAATATTTGTGTTGGATGGGTGTTGTGAGTGTGTGTATGTTAGTGTTTTTGTAGCCCTTACTTTATCACATAATAATTTATGTTAATATCTTTTGTTTACATTTTATACAAAATAAATTAATTGGTACCATTTCAATCGTATCTACGTCTCAAAAAGGAAACGAGGAGTGAAAGAGTGGTAGAGAGTTACACAAAAAAAAAGATATCAGCGATTTATTAAAATTTTATGAAAGATATTGTGACAGGCAGTATTACTCTTCAACTCGCCCATTAAGAGTTCCAGATGGGACCATAATATTTAAATTTAAGAGTTTGACTTGACGAGGAAGTGGAAACAATACCCTTGGGTGCCTAGTCGGTAATTTCATTTTAATAAGTATTCTAGAAGTATGTTTTTTATAATAGGGTCCTCTAATGATGGCAAAAACGTCTAAATGTAGGTGAGGGTTTCTTCTAGATAACTTTAGTAATAGTTTTTATTATTATTTGTAGTATTTGTGATTATTGTGAAATATATATATATATATATATATATATATATATTTAATAAATTTAAAATATTTCAAACACAAGAATACTTTTAATGAATATATTTATTCAAAGCTTTTCGCCAATAAAAAAGTATCAGCATCTTCAGGAAAAATAATTATCTAATAAAATACTTTTACAAAATTAAATCATATGTATTACAAAGAATCATATGTTTATAATTATTGCACTTATGTAAATTTTTCTATAACATCAATGACTTTATAAATAGTTTGGTGCCTTGATCTCACTTGAATTTGTTCATCAATTAATTTGTCTTTAACTTTATGCTTATAAATTTCCAATGTTTCAAATATATTCATTTTTAATCCTTTATTTAATTCTTTTATTAATTTCATATTTTCTATTTCCGGAAACTCATGTCCATTATTAATACAATGCGTAGCTAAATTGGATTTGTATATGTTTGGTTTGATATAAGCGTTTAAATGTTCTTTGTATCTTTCTTTTAATTTCTTTTTTGTTTGTCCTACATATAATTTATTACAAGTTTGACATTTTATATTATATACTCCATTTCTATCGTGCATATTATTTTGATTTTTGTTATTGTTTATTAAATTTGTTATTTTATTATCGGTTTTATATGTAATTTGTAAATTTGTTTCTTTAAATAATCTTGTAATTTTATTTATTTCGTTACCAGTGAATGTAAAAGTTGTCCAAATATTTTCTCTCTTATTAGGTACAAAATTATTTTCGAGTTTCTGTTTTCTTATTATATTATTATTTAATTTATCTATAGTTTTTCTTTTATATCCATTTTCTAAGCCAATTTGATATATTATATTTTTCTCCTTTATTTGATCATTTAAACTCATTGGTATTTTGTGCATTCTATGTAGTAAATTATAAAGCGCTGCCATTTTTTGGTTGTATGGATGGTTTGAATAATTGGGTATTATTTGATTTGTCTGCGTTGGTTTTCTATATATATTATATTCAAATGATTCTTTATTTCTAGTAATTGTAATATCTAAATAATTTATTTTATTTTTTATTTCAAATTCATGAGTAAATTTTATATTTTCGTGTATATTATTTATACATTTTAATATTTTGTCAATGTTTGAACCATTATTATTTGATATGTATAATCCATCATCTACATATCTAAACCAGTGTCCATTTTGATCATATGTTTTAATAATCTTATCTATATCAATGTCTATATTTTGTAAAAATATTTCCGATAATATGCTGGACATTGGAGAGCCCATTGTTAATCCATCCTTTTGTTTATAAATTTTATTATTATATAAAAAATAATTTTGATTTAATATGATTTTTAATGTATTTATTATTTCTTGTGTTAATGTGTTATCTTTTTCAAATGTGTCTATATTATTTTTTATTATTTCAAGCGTTTTCATTATAGGTATGTTATTATACATGTTAGTAACATCAAATGATATTAATTTTGTATTATTATCAATTTTAATATCTTTTAATTTTTCAATAAGTTCAATCGAGTTTTTTATATTATGAGTATTATTTAATTTTACCTTATCTTTAAGTAATAAAGCCAAATATTTTGAAATTTTATAAGAAGGAGCTGTTGTAAAATTAACTAATGGCCTAATTGGTTTATCTTCTTTGTGCAATTTAATTAGTCCATTTAATCTTGGAATTTTAGGATTCTCATTTAAGTAATTATTAGTATATTT
The DNA here is from genome assembly GCA_036971475.1 of Prosapia bicincta. NCBI lineage: Eukaryota > Metazoa > Arthropoda > Insecta > Hemiptera > Cercopidae > Prosapia > Prosapia bicincta. Next base: position 201,966,351 of record JBAIZL010000001.1, on the reverse strand, counting down.
TTGATTAAATAATTTAGATGATGTTTTTATTATATTTTTTATTTCATTTTGATATTTGTCTGTGGGATCTTTATTTATTTCTGTATATTGGTTTTTAGATATATAATTTTCAGTTTTATTTATATGTTCTTGTTTATCAATAATAACTACAGCATTACCTTTATCAGCTTTTGTCAAAATAAGATCATTAGTTTGTAATTTTTGTTTAATTTGATGAATTTGCGAGTATTGTTTTATGTGTGTATGATTAGATTTCTTATTTTTAATTAACTTTATTATTTCATGTGATGTTTTTATTCGCATATTTTCTTGTTCCTCTACTTTTAGTTTATTGATCGCCAATTCAGTATCTATTATTATTGTATCAATATTTCTTTTTATATCTTTTTTAAGGTTGACTTTATTATTATTTTCTAAAATTTTTATTTCATTTTGACTGAATTTAGTATTTGTTAAATTAACGAAATTGGGGTGAAACTTATGATGTTGTATGATTACTTCATTATTTTTATCTTTGTTCATTTTTAATATATCTAGTTTTTTGGTTAGAGTGTTCATTTTTCTTTGTCTATATTTAAACAAAAAGATATTAATTTTATTAAATTTTTCTTCCCATTTTGTTTTATCCATAAAAAATGCTAGTTTTAAATGTAATTTATAAATTTCAAAAGTTATTTCATTTTGTTTCTTATATAAAAATTTGATTTCATTTCTAACCCACAGAATTTCAGCTTGTTTACATGTTTTTTGTGCTACATTACTTTTATTTTTAATATTAATTCGTGCATATTTAGGAACAATATTATTAATAATACATTGTTTGTTAAAAAATATATTACAATTAGTTTTCATTAATTGAATTTTACGTTTCTGATATAAATTTAAATCTTTTGTTAAAGATGGATAACTAATAGAACTAACCTCTGTAGAGCACATATTCACAACACCAGTAGCCTAGTAAGGCAATATAATATATTAAATATATATATATTTTTTAAAATATATATAATTTTGATATATATATATTAAAACAACATAGGTTATTCAAAAACAAGAATATTTATTAATTTATATCCAAAGCTTTTCGTTGGTAAACAGTACCAACATCATCAGGAATGATATATATATATCTGTGTGTGTGTGTGTGTGTGTGTGTGTGTGTGTGTGTTGTGTGTGTGTGTGTAGTATATAATGTATATTCAATGTATATATGTATTTAATATATGTGTGTGTATAATGTATATATGTATTGCAGATTATTTTTACTGTATATATTGCTAAACTGTCTGTTATATTGTATTTTATCATTTCATCTTAGTTTAAGGTTTAGTTTACCGGCCAGATATACCTTGTGCGATATTGCATTGTTCGATTTCTTAGTAATGCATTTATCCATAACAATTTTTGTTTTCGTGTTAATTACTTTCTTTCAATACTTTTCTTGTTCATTTTAGGGGAATGTGCTCTGCACTGACTAACAATTATTGTTTTAGTTTTGTGTTTATTGTTAAGGTATTGTAAATGGTTTTCTTTAACAACAATGAGTTGACAGAATTTCTTACTAAATCATAACGTTTAAACGTTACTTTCTATTTTTTAACATTTTTGAGGAGACTATTTAATAGTCTAATCTATTATTTATTCTATTTAATAATCTTTAAAAGACTGAAAGCACAAACCCAGTTGGTTACTTTCACCAGAAAGGAATAAATGAAGATTTGATGGTGAAATTGGTGTAGCTACTTAACTACGTTACTTATCGAAATAATGACGGCCTTAATTTAGAATACACTATTCTAACAATTCTTATTTAACAGAACATACAATTACTGTTGTTTCCCGAATTAGTTTGTTGGTTTTATTGTTTTGTAATGTATTCTTTCTACTGAATGTTTTTGGTTTCCATGTTACTTTATGTCGTACGAAACAATATTTTTGTAGTTATTTTGTATTGGAGGTTTTTACAAATATTCTCTCATACAAAAACGTTTAATCACATTTACGTTCGTATAAGCATCGAATTAGTTTGACAAACCTTAGGTAGGTTCCTGGAAGTTTTAATAATTGTATCGTCTCTTGTTCGGGAGCAAAACATGAGCTGTTGTTCATGTAAATCATCTTATATTGTTATGTGCGGTATTTGTAATTAGAGCATCCGAAATTCAGAATACCGAGTTGTAATAATAGGATGTATCAAGGCTAGTTTCACAACAATTTTAATTAAACTCTTTTTTTTAGTTTTACGGTCTTGGCAAAGTAAACGTCATACCAGACATATCCTAAGATTACTATTATCATCTGCGATTATCCTAATTATATGTAACTAAAAACCATAAATAATATGATATAAAGCTTATTTTTCATATCACTATAATTATAATTATGAAATAGTATACTAGAAATTATCAATAAAATATATTTCATTTCATTTTACTGAACTATTTACTGATATGCTAAAAATTTGTAAAAACAGTATGAAAATTAAAAATATAAATCCTTTAATTAAATTACTACTAAATTATTTACTGATTTTCCATCATTTTGGTTCGACCAATTTTGAAAATTATCAATATAAATCATATAGTCTAATAATTACTGAAAAATTTACTGATTTTTGTTTGAATTCTTCCGACCAATTGCGAAAATTGTAATATACATTATTTCAATAAATAATTTTTGAATTATCTACTGATTCGCTCTAAATTTGTGCTGACCAATTTTGATATTTAGTTATATAAATCGTTAAATTTAATAATTAATGAATTATTTACGGATTCTTTCTTAGTTTGTTCTAAACAATTTTGAAAATTAGTAATATAAATCGTTTAGTTTAATAATTACTGAAATATTTTCTGATTTTCTCCTAAATTGTGCTGACCAATTTCGAAAATTTTACTATAACTTATTTCATTAAATATTTTTTTAATTATCTACTGATTTGCTCTATATTTGAGGGGACCAATTTTGAAAATTGATTATATAAATCATTTAATTTATTAATTACTGAATTATTTACGGATTTTCTCTTGCTTTGTTCACAGCAGTTTTGAAAATTAGTAATTAAAATGATTTTTTTAAATAATTACTGAATTAGTTCCTGACATGCTATTAATTTGTGCAGACAGATTTTGAAAATAAGTAGCATAAATAATTATATTGAATAATTTCTGAATAATGTACTAGTTTACTATGATTCTTTGCATAACTGTTTGAATATTAGTAATATAAATGATTAAGTTTAATATTTACTGAAATATTTACTGGTTTTTTCCTACATTGTGCTGAACAACTTCGAAAATTTTAATATGAATAATTTCCTTAAATAATATCTTAATTATCTACTGATTTGCTCTAAACATTTGCTCACCAATTTTGAATATTAGTCATATAGATCATTTAATTTATTAATTACTGAAATATTTACTGGTTTTCTCCTAAATTGTGCTGACCAATTTCGAAAATTTTAACATAAATTATTTCATTTAATAATCCTGAATTATTTAAGGAATTTCTCTTAGTTTGTTTTGAGCAATTTTAAAAATTAGTAACTAAAATGATTAATTTCAATAATTACTGAATTAGTTCCTGAAATGCTATTGATTTCTGAAGACCAATTTTGAAAATTAGTAATATAAATAATTATATTGAATAATTTCTGAATAATTTCTGAATAATTTACTAATTTATTATGGTTTTATCCAGATAGTTTTGGAAATTAGTAATATAAAAATTTTAGTTTGATAATAATTACTGGTTTTTCCTAAATTGTGCTGAACAATTTGCGATTTAGTTTTTAATCAGCAACGTCTGGGTAAAATATCTATTTACAATTTATAAAAACTTTGTTAACCGTCCTCCCCCCCCCACTCACATCGTTATTTTTATTGATTCATGCAAACGTTTCACGAACAAAGATAGTAACTCCGAGGGGTTTCAAGGCTAAATAGCTGTAATGAGATAATAAAAAGTTCTTTACTGACTAATCAAGATTTTATTATAACTTGACACAAAAACTAATTTGACACCGTACGAGTGCATGAGCCCCCCCCCACACACAATTACATATAAGTAATTTCTTTAAATGTTATTTAGTATCTCATTTAAAAAGGTCCTTATTGCCCAGTTAAACAACTAGATATTTCAAGTGAATTTGTTACATTAGGTTATATTTTGTTTGTTTTCTTTTCTTTTCTCCTGATTTATATTATAATTCCTGACAGCATTAAAGACGTTGATAGTTGTTATATACTTGTTTCTTAAATAGTTTATAATTAGCAAAAAAACAAGTGACGTAAAAGAGGTAAATAATTACATTTCACATATAGCCTAAATATTTACGAGGTTGTTTTGAAATAATATTTGTTTGGCTAAACAAAATTGTGAAAAAGAAAAGGTACATTTACAAAAAAAACTAATTTATTATTTCTTGTTACGAATAGAATGGGATAAATAAAAAGTAAGCTACGATTTATTAGAAATGTTTAAGAGGTACTTGAGATATGGGATGAATCATAGGTGCCGTGGGAATACGAGCTCACAAAGGAATAAAGTATACTTTCACACTTCTCGAGTGACTAGAGGATGTTGCAACCTTTCCCGTGGATTTTGAATAATATTACTGTTGATATGATCTCCATGACATAAATATGGCCACACAATCGGGTAAATGTGAAATCTTCTACAATTATTCGTAGGTATGAGAGTTTGAAATTGTAACAGTGTATTTGAATATACTAATAATTGGTCATTACATCTAGTTACATAAATCAGGTGATATGTAAAAATTGATATTGAGCATTATCTATTATAAAATAAAACCGTTAAGGGAGTATGGTTAACTAACTATTTACATACTTATCTCAATTGTTTGGCATATTGACACAACGGTTTATAGATTATTTTAGGTCCATGCTGGTTAGTAGGATGCACTTTCTGTGCAAAGGTATTGAAAATTACATGAGGACTAAACAGTGATATGATAAAAGAGGTGTTTGTACAAATATATACACATACTCACAAGGTTTCTAAATCAAGAATATTTTAGGGAACTCATATCAAGAGTTTGTTTTGCTATTCATGCTATTGTTCTCACTAGGATGTGTGTGTGTGTGTGTGTGTGTTTGTGTGTGTGTGTGTGTGTTTGTGTGTGTGTGTGTGTTTGTGTGTGTGTGTGTTTGTGTGTATGTGTTTGACTGTATGTATGTGTGTGAGTGTGTGTGTGTGTGTTTATGTGTGTGTGTGTGTGTGTGTGTGTGTGTGTGTGTGTGTATGTGTGTGTGTGTGTGTGTGTGTGTGTGTGTTTGTGTGTGTGTGTGTATGTGTGTGTTTTTGTGTGTGTGTGTTTGTGTGTGTGTGTGTGTGTGTGTATGTGTGTATGTGTGTGTGTGTGTGTGCGCGTGTGTGTGTGTGTGTTTGTGTGTGTGTATGTGTGTGTTTGTGTGTGTGTGTGTGTGTGTGTATGTGTGTGAGTGTGTGTGTGTGTGTGTGTGTGTGTGTGTGTGTGTGTGTGTGTGTGTGTGTGTGTGTGTGTGTGTGTGTGTGTGTGTGTGTGTGTGTGTGTGTGTGTGTGTGTGTGTGTGTGTGTGTGTGTGTGTGTGTGTGTGTGTGTGTGTGTGTGTGTGTGTGTGTGTGTGTGTGTGTGTGTGTGTGTGTGTGTGTGTGTGTGTGTGTGTGTGTGTGTGTGGTGAAAGTATCTTCGTTTTAGTACAGTTCTGGCAGAGTACTTTACTTAAATTTGTGTACTATTTAAATGACTTTTTTTTATGTAAAAAAACATCAACTTTCCAACTCTGTGCCGTTCTTAAAAATATAGCATAAAGAATTATTGCTCATAACTCCCTTTCATTAATTCAAATCTTAAAACTATTAAAAATATTGTAGTATTATCTACATTATCATACTTCTTCTATATCAGCTACATAATCCTACTTGGATACCGACACCTCTTCAATCCTGACGGATATGCTCCAAACACTTATACTTGAAATATTGGTATTCTACCCGCAACGCATGACGTGCACTATTGCAATAACCGCCTGAATTTATTAGCCATTGTGGTGTATTTGAAAATTATACATGCGAAAGCTAATCTAGGCAATCCGAGAGGGGAAATTAACTGTCTATCGTTCGTCGTAAAACCCTGATATAATTATTTAGGAACACATTGGACCCAATAATAGGCTTTGTGGTGCGAGCGGCCGCTGGAGGGGTGAAGGAATTGGCTTTTAATAAGTTATCATGAGCCTTTACGCCTTTAGTAATTAAGTATGATGAATTGTTTATGGCCACAGAGTGGGATCAGTGTTATCGCCTTAATAATTACTCCTAGCTTAATCTTGCTTTATCGCCCCGGTTAAGATTGAATTGCTAAGGAAATGGCGGACATTAACTTACGGGAATTGCTACGAACTTATAATATATAACAGTTTTTATGTGAATTAGGATATCCCGTAAATTTATTCGCTAATAGTACTTTATCTCACTAAAACGTGAAAAAGAATTTTAATGGTGTATTCACTTTGAAATGAGGATAAAAAAGCTGTTGAGTTTAAAAGATTTTTTTTTACAAAATTGTGTGCTTGGAACTACACAATATTAATTTATAATATCATAGCAACATTAGTTTTAAAACCTAGCTCTCATTCTATGTATAAAGGTCTTTGGCCTTTATAATCGATTAAATAATCGATTTAAATCTGGATCGTTTAGTTAGTAGATGGCTACTGCACACATATACTTCACTCCTTTACCTCCCCGACATTTAACCAGCGGCAATGCTGGCGCTAACGGTGTCAGGTTGCGGCATTAAGGTACTACATAGATGAAACTAGAAGTGTTTTGAAACTCTATTGATTCTGTAACTCAAAATTGTAAAGTCCTTTTTTACTTGCATTGTATGTTTTAATACTACACTCGTCATGATCGCATAACTCAAACTTTTCCAGTACGGAAGTCGAAATGATGAACCCTTCTCAGTTTAAAGAAAATCCGTATTTACTGACATTAAATCAATGAATATCTATAAAAATAAAACCTCTGCTTCTATTATAACGAGTCGTTTAAGAATAACAGATATTTTATTTATTCCATGTTGTTATCGTTTATTACGCTCATTGTTACAAAACGATTTAATCACTGTAATTGTGTGAGGTCCGATATCACTGATCTAATCGATTGTAGAGACCATTATGATATGATATCGTGCCTAGCTTTTGGTTTTTCTGTCTCTCATCACTTCGGACGATGAAATATGGACGTTAGAGCGTTAAAACTAAAATGAAAACTAATATATTGAAAAGGAAATAAAATGCTTTATGCCAACTGTAAATCGCTTTCCTGCTTATGTTTTGTTATAGTGATATTTGTATTATTTGGAGTAACATTTTGTAAAGGTAAATATTGTATAATTGTATTATTGTTTTTTTTTTAAATTAAGTAATATTTGTTTTCTTGTATTCACTAATAACTTACTGTTTAAATAGTATGTTAGTGGATATTTTTACTAGTCGACATTCGAGACACATCAGTGCTATCATTTTCAAGCAATAGAAAAATATATTGTCTAGTTATTATTAAAGTAATTATTAAATCACAATTATATAATGTCATTATTTTAAATACATAACAATTTGTGACATAGTAGTATTCTTTTCTAATTACATTAAAAATAATTGATACAAACATATGCATTGAGATATAGGTGGAATAACAGTGGATCAATTCCTGCCCTTTTCTCTCTGTTTCTCATAGCCTGAAAGTAAAAAAAACGACTATCGTTTTAACTTCTTAACAAGATAAAATAATATCACCATGTAATATCCGTGCTGATACTAAATAAACTAATTCATCAAATACGCTGATAAACTTTATTTTTTTGATACTTTTACACTTAATTATCCTAGAAGTGCTACAGTCTAACTCTGAAAACCTCGTTTCTTGAAAATAATCTGCTTTAAGTCGCAAGCAATAAGTCACGTTCATTTGAAAACTTATAGCATCCAAATGCTGTGATCTTAAAGGAATGTTTTTAAAACTATGATCTCTATTCGATGATCTAAATGCTATGAACTCAAAGGTTACTACCCCAATACTATGATCGCAAAGCTATGGTTCTAAGACTGTGATCCCTATTTAATTATCTAAATGCTTTGATCTCAAACTTATAACCACAAGCTATGGTCCCAAAGCTATGATCTTAAAGGTATGGTCCAAAAACCATGATTCCTATTCAATGATTTAAATGCTATGACCCAAAGATATGACCCCAATGATATAATCTTAAAGCTGTAATTTCTATTCAATGTTCTAAATGCTTTAATCCCAAACTTATAACCACAATGCTATGGTCTCAAAGCTATGTTCTTAAAACTAAGGTCCAAAAGCAATAATCCCAATTCAATGATTTAAATGGTATGATCCCAAAGTTATGACCCCAATGCTATAATCTTTAAGCTATGATGCCTATTCTATGATGTAAATGCTATGATCCCAAAGCTACGACTTTAAAGCATTGATTCTAAAACTATGATCGCTTCTCAATGACTTAAATACTATGATCCCAAAGTTATGACCCCAATGCTGTGATCTTAAAGCTATGATGCCTATTCTATTATCTTAATTCTATTATCCTAAAGCTATGAATCTAACGGTATGATCCCAAAGTTATCACCCAGATGCTTTGATCCCAAAACTATGACCCTTATGCATTGATTACAATGCTAAGGTCAAAGCAATGATCCCTATACTATCATCCTAAAGTTATCATTTTAATGCTATGGATCGCTATGCTATACTGACAATTCTATGAGCCCTTAGTTATAACCCCAAAGCTATGATCCCTATGCCATGATCACAATGCAATGGTTCCAAAGGTAGGATCACAAAGTTATATACCTAATCTTAAGAATGCTTTTATCAAAATTCTATGATCCCAATGTTATGAACCGAAACATTCTTTTTGTGTTCAAAGGTATTCTTTTCAGCAAGTGTTTACGCTGAACAATCGAAACCATCCAACATGTTCTAACTTAAGTTTACACGGTATTAAAGGTTTTTTTAATTTTTTTAGATGAAAGAAGCAACACAAATGCCACTGATCAAATATATCCAATATTTTATAACTTGAAGTCAATCTTAGAAGTTTTTCACAGAGAAATGGTAAGATGCAATATTTTAACGTAACGTCATACTAAATGTTATTAATGTACATCTATGACTTTGTATATATCTTGGTAGCCTTTATTTAAAGCCTTCTATTTTCTCTTCTCGATAATAAAAATTTGTCAACAGGATTTCTCAGTATTCCTCTTTTAATATTGCAGTATGCCTTTATAACCAAATAGCACAAAATTGTATTTTTAATAAGAATACAGATGCACAAGTTATGCATTAAAAGCAAAAATTGTAAAATACGATAGGCCATCTCCTTCTGAATATAAAAATTAGGAAAAAACAGAACCTAATTAAAACAAAACTTATATATATATATATATATATATATATATATATATATATATATATATATAATAAATACACAAAAACCTCTTGACCACAAACTTTCTTTATTTTACCCTTATGTACATTTCAGTTACAAAGTAACCATCCTCAGAGGGATAACATACAAAGACTCGACAATCTTTGTATGTTATCCCTCTGAGGATGGTTACTTTGTAACTGAAATGTACAAAAGGATAAAATAAAGAAAGTTTGTGGTTAAGAGGTTTGTGTGTATTTATTATTAAATTCAACCACAGTATATTCCTAATAAATAGTAATATATATATATATATATATATATATATATATATATATAATTTTTACTAACTAATAAAAACAAATCTCACTCCAAAAAATGTCTTATAAAGTTAAAATAGCGTATTATTGTATCCAAATGAGACAGATTCAGATGTATAGTGGAACCACCGTAAGGATTTCTCCTTTCATTTGCCAGCAAGATTACATTAATCGCTTCAATACTTTAAAAATTATCTTGAAACAAGAAAAAATTACCAATTGAATACAGAACCTCCTCCTTTTTTAAATTCAGTTAAAAAAAATCTAAATTGCTTTTATAAACAGACGTTTCTTCAGAAAGTAATACTTGTCAGAATAAATGAAATACGCCCTTTGTTGACGGAAAAGCGTCGCAGTGGAAGCACTTGAAACATTCCCGACTTTTCCATCTGAAACCACCCTTAACAATAAATATATCACATGTTTTTATTCCTTTGTATTAATTTTAAACAATTAGTTAATCCATTTATATTTGTGTTAAAGGATAAACAGCCAAGGATTATCCAAAAAGTTCTTCAGATCTACCAGAGCGAATGCTATCAACAATACGAGAGATACAAGGACGGGAAGAGGAAACCGTTCATAGTTTTAGAAGGAAATGACAGGACATGTAGGTGCATACTTCTACTAACCCCTGTACTTTAAAATTATTTTATAAAACTTACTTCAAGTCTATAGATTTTAAGAAAAGATATTTTTATTTACGTTTAGTTATAATCTTTTTTTGCAACCTTTTATGGTTGGTTGTTTATTCAATACATTCAGTAAACCTTTACATAGCATCCTCGAGAGTGAACCAAGGTCCATTATGTATTTTCTTAGTGGGTTCTTATTGACCTTCAGGGGTCGTGCTAAATTCTAGTCATTCTGTTCTACATTGGTCTACTAGTTTACCAGTTTTCAGTCATCTTCTTTAGAAATTTCATTTACTTTTACCTGTCTATATTCATTACCCATTGCACTGTTAAATTTCCAGTATTTGTCCAGGTTCTCATTAAAGACGGGTCAGTGATTGTTCTCTATATTCAGTCAGTCAAGCTCTTTATCTTTTTTCCTCTTGTCCCATGATTGGTGAATGATTTTTTCCTATCTTCATTATTCTTAATTTAGAATGAAAAATGTCTTTTATATATCTCTTGTTATCTCATTCAAGGTTGGTCAATGAGTTTATTTCGCTCTGTTCTTCTCACTGTAGATTGTTTGATTACCTATCTCTATTTGTCTCACCAAGGCTTGACTAATTTAAGTTTATTTGTTCCCAGTCATCCCAGCATAAATTGGTCAGTAACTGTTCACTTAAATTATTTCACAAACTACTTTCCTTCCCTGAATTAAAAAAAAAACTATACTTAGTTACATTCGTATATTTTAAATAAGTGCTCAAAATTATTTTGAACATTTTAAACAGTATGTTTCAGGTAGGGAGAAGGTCGGGAAAGAATTGGCCAAAGTTTTCGGCGGCCAACTGCTCCTGATGCCGCCACCTTGTATCGCGAGGTTATCCTACAACTTCAAGCGTGGTACTATCTTGAGATCGGCTTTCTTCGCTTTGGCCAACTACATAGCCGCTTGCAACGTCAGGAAACTACAGTCGCAGGGTTTCGCGGTCATCCTCAAGGGGTAAGTAGCACATTCAAGTTGTATCAGATCAGCATTTTGGAATGTACGAATAAAAAGAGGAAATAAATGTGTAGAATGAATTACTAGGAAAGTAGTAGTTATGTTAGCATTAAGCTATACAATTCTGAAAATGAATATCAAGTCACCACATCCGGAATGCCATTAGGGGTTTAATCAATAAAATGTATCCATTGCTATGATGTTCGTTTATGTTTGGATAGATAGAGATGTGTTTTTATTAACTAAGTTTTATTTCTTTCTTGCATTTGTTATGTTTGTGGTTTAAAAATACCATACCATGGAATAAATTCTACAAGAAGTATTTAAACCATTAATTAAAATGAAAAGTGTTGCTGTTTGCCGCGTTTAATCTCAGAAAGCTAATTAAAATATAAAACCACAACGTCAGTAGTAAGTAAACAAGAGAAAACTAAGAAAAAGTGATAAAAACATTTATTCATGCTCACGTAAAATATTTTCATTATATACGATATATACATATAATAGTTTAAGATAAAACTCGTGGAGAATTTGAGGCAATTAGTGAAAATAGTGGAAGAAAACATAACAAGATGGAAAGATAAATTGTTGTAAAATCAAAATATAAGAATGAAGGCTGAAAATTGCGTTGGTTTTTATTTCGAGGAAATAATATTTTAATGTACGCCAGTAACTCAATAACAAGTTATTTATAATCCTATGCTGACACAGGCTTTTTTATTTATTATTATTATTTTTCTTGTAGATTTGTATCGTAATAAGTGTATCGTGAGTATTTCTGTTTCTGACTCAATCCTCAAGTACGTTTCAGTAGTATTTTTAATATATTTTGTGACGGTTACATGTTGATTGCAAAAGCAATTGGTTGAATAAACCATCCCAACTCCGAACTATTGACGTTATGTATAGTGAAGCGTTATTGTTAACGCCCCGCTGACTTCAACTACATTACGTTGCACAAATAACTCAGTAATTAGTTAGATATCTTTTATAATATATTGATGTTATTCAAATTTCCAGTTATTGGACTGACCAAGCTGCTTTCAATATCGCAAAGCGCTTCAGGAAAACCAAAGAAATACCAATGCACGGGGCCGACGTCTACAAATTTCCGGACGACTTGATGCCCCCGGATTTGGCGTACTACTTGAATAACCCTTTCGACATGTTCAACAATCCACTGACTACGTTTACTCCGTATTTCAGACCTAAGTAAGTAAACGCATTGTTTTGTGTCGTTAATCTTACAGAATACTAAAAGCAATTATAAGACTAATACCCAATTATAATTTATATAGATATACAGGCTATATACATGAAAGCTTAAATGGGGAAAAATATTTTTGGCGAAACGGATTGTAATTTGTTTTAAAATATTTTTACTGTATACAAATTTACACAAAAAATTACAATAAAATCATTTTTTATTGATTTTCTTTCAAATCTCAAACCAAATAAATAGAGTTGTTAGAAAATAAGATATTATTATTTATAATAAATAGCAGTAATATTTAAGAATAAAATACGTACTTCGTTAAACGTTACTTGTTAAATATTACATATTTTCTGTGACAAGAAAAAATAGTTTATATAATACTCTTTAACATTTAAAACACAATATGGAATATTATCTATTAATAATTATTATTATTTTATACACTAGGGTGTCTTAATAAAATCATATTTTGATTTATAAACAGTCAAATTCATCATTATTTTATACATTTTTCTTATATACTCAAATTTGGGTTATAAAATACGCTTTTTTCTGTGTTACATGACGCAAGATTTGTTTGCATAAACTTTCCAAATATTTATAATAATTTCAAAATAAAAATAGCTTTATCCTGCACTTATGATGTACATAATTCCATACATAGTCTAAATGTTACGTCAATCCTTTTTAATATAAATAGCTAATAACTTACAAAATCAATTCTTTTAATTCATCAATAATTTTTCCTCCAGAAGGTAATACCTTTTTATTATTATTATTTGGATTTTATATTACGAAATTCTACAAATAGTTATTCTTTACAACAACTCAATTTTTAAGGAATAGTAAGTTTCAATTACTTATAGTAAAGATAAAGGCTAGTGACATCATTAATAACATAATAATACTTTGAAGGTGAAAACAAAAGGCACGGAATACTTTACGTAGGACCTAAATCCCAAACCGGATATTTCTTCCACAAGCCCTCGGGTAAAATAAACGAACCCCATCCCCTGTTTTCCCAATCAACTCCCCCAGGACCATACATTAAAGCCGACCTCCCCAACTGTTTACATTCATGCTTTTGTTTCAATCGTTTTTCTTTGCAGAATTAATCCGTTACGATACCGACTTGTGCTAAATATAAATGCAGGAATGTTATGTTGTGTCGTGCTAAGTAATTGGACTCGGCGTCTGTCTTGAAGTCGCCTCAGTAGGGTCATTGTCTTTTTCAAACTATTCAATTATATTTATCTTTTTTTAATCTTCTTCCTTAGGTGTTTTGTCCTCCTAGAACATTTACCATAATCAGATCGCTTTATCCATAGCTGTTCCAAATAATGAGTCGTGCTGACTCTATGTCATTGCTGCAACGTTTTTGGCCTTCTTCTGTCTGGCTTGCTCTTACTTTTAGCAATCAACACCACAAAACCTGAGGTCTTCTTGAAAAAGTCCAGAATTCAATTGGTCAACTGAAAATGACGTATGGAAATGATAGCCGTATATTCGGTATGTTTGCTCCATTTTAGATAGAGAACTGTTCTCATTCACTCCAGCTCTCTTCTCTCTCAACAAAAATACAGTTATATACTGTAGATACGATAAACCTTTCCTAACTCCTCTTTTTAACGTACAGCCACATCCCGGAGAAAAATAAACACCTAATGTATCTGATGCTCCCACGCCCCGTCTTTGTATTACCGCTTCTATCTCGTAGCCAGTATGAACGAAGACGTCTCTATTCAATACATATAAATTGCTGAGATGTATCTTTCAGCTTAGTTCCTTACTCACTCTCTCTCTCTCTCTCTCTCTCTCTCTCTCTCTCTCTTTCTCCCACTGAACATTTTGAAAGCACGAAAATTCACAATACCTGCACATTTTGAATTTCAGCGGTTTCACTGCACCTTTCCCATCTTTAGACCTCACCCTTGCTTCCTATTGCATTGCTCACTCCAATTAAATCTCCTCCTTTCGCAGTTTCACATTTTCAGGTCAACAAATTATTCTCAAGCTATTCTTTATTCTTGCGTAGGTTACATTCTAAGTTTGAGCAAATTAGAGAAGAGTTTTTTATTTGTGTTGCTAGATTTCGCGTTACACAGCTTTCAGTTTATTTGTTGTAAGATTAGCATTAAAAAAGTGATCCAGTTTTCTTTAAGTTTAAATAGACGTTTACAGAAACACGCCATGTTTAATCCGTTTCAACCAAACAAACGAACTCCTTAAATGAATTCCTAAATGGAAATATCTCTACTTGTTACTCGTCTAATACAAACAGCTCTGATACAGTATCCTAACTGAAGACAGTGTTAGGGAAGAGATTCTGCAAAAGCCACAGCTGCCATTAAGCTCGCTTCTTTCATTGCTGACCGACAATTATGTCTTGAATTATTATCTGGTTAAGGTGATATTTTTCGTTAATTACATGATCAAGTTGTGCGTGTTTTATGATCGATGACAATTTCGATTTATCTAATATACTACATATTCAATCGTTCTTCATTCAGAGCTTGGGGTATTAAATAGGCTCCAAATTATTCACAATTCAAATTCTTAAATTATTTCCTCTATAGGCTTTATTTGGAGTCCATGCTTTTATACTCTGTAATGAAAAGCTAGAAACATACCATCAATGCAGTACACTGTCAGATATGTTTATATCTCTTACGATCAAATCGCTCTTCATTTTTACAAAAATATAAACTTGTCTTGTTCAATTCTGCTTCTAGTTTTCTGACTCTCATTCATATTTTGTTAAACTAGCATTCGATATACGTCATATTTGTTATTTTTTTAAAATTATTATTAGTATTCACTCTAATCGAACCATAACTAACGTCACGACTTCTTGTGACGACCATCAATGTTGTGTTTTTATTTTCTTTCAGGTTTATCTGAAATCGAAAATTCTAACTACCAAAATAAACAATATTAACTGTTGATCCTCCAGACTGAGGTCTACAAAAATAGCTTCTACTGAATGTTCCAAGTTGATACTTGTGACATCGTTGACAACAGCTTTAACCCCTTATAATAAAATATTTCTTGCGAGATAAATTCGAATTGAAATTTTAAAAGCAACGGTAACACCCAGACTTATCGATACATCTCCGAATTTATTTTCTGTCCAATAAGTAATTGCGAGCTTAACGAACTCTTCATGATACATCAAAATATCCAAATAAGAGAAAAAAATTGCTTCAATATTTTAAGTATAGGTTAATCACAGAAGAGCACGAAAGTGTGTAAGGAAAAAGGAAGGGGGAAAATTTTTGGCAAGACATGAAGCATTTAAAAAGATATAAATTGTTTGAGGATAAATTGAGGATAATCTAATTGAGAAACTGAAGGATTTAGAGTTCATGCGGAGTGGAATGGGAGGAATGGTTCCTATATATTTAGGAAGTCATGCTCTAGTTAAAAGAAGAATAATCCCTTCAAAACTTGAGGATCGTCTAAGTACTCTCACAGTAAGGACCTGATGGTTCTGTAAACTTCATTTACAGCGAAGCTAAGGAATATTATTATAACGAATGTTATAAGGTGAACGCTATTGTCCACGTAAAACAGAACATGTTGTCTTAGCATTCGTAAAGGATGTTCTAAAGGAGAATGCATGAGAAATAAACAATTCACCACAACCTATGCTGAATACCTTTATCTGTATCTAATTAAAAGATGTTAAGGTAAAACAGAACTCTAAGTATCGTGTGAATGCTTGATAGAAGGAAACACAAAAAGAGTTGTGCCCATCCCAAGTGTTACGTAAACCTGTATAGATGTGAGATTTTATGAGGGACCATTACTGAACTATCAGGTAAAGTATTTTTGAAATGTATAATGAATTTTAACATCAATACAATTGTTTATTGTTAAGGGTTCAATTTTTTTTTTATATAATGTTTTACTTTTAGATAACATTACCTCGTTCAAATGCGGTATACGGTTTATAATTGTTTTTACATTTATTTTTCAGGAGACTCGTTATCTACGAACGGTTCCGCAACCCTCCGGTTATAGAGGTGGACGTTCAGTCGACCGGAGGAATCGAACAAGCTGTGAACCACATCGTTAAGGATATCTACATGATACTCGGCAACACTTGCGACCTGTCTTCAGCGTCTCAAGTCCTGACACACAAATAGCAATTGTTATGTTGATAATAAATTTTATAACATATAATATAGGTTTATTTTATGTTTCCTACTTTTACAGATCAAGACTTTGTCACTCATTGGCTATGATGATTTTCAATATTTTAGCGTCTGATTTTTAAAACAGATTTCATGTGTTAGTTAACCTATTGACAAATTAATTGTTAATAAATTACATGATTCAATATATCACTTCCCAATACAAATCAGTAGATTGTAACAATTTCAAACAATTTTAAGTCCCTCTTTAGAGAACGTTTCATTGCTGTTAAATGTAACAGGACTTTGATATAATTCTACACATGGTTTGTCAGTGACATTTATATTGACAACCTGCTTGAAATAACATAGTAAGCGGTGTGCCTTAATGTTATACGTAACTCAGGTCATTTTCAGACATTGGGACAGCTCTTTCATCATTGCGTCGGTATATGTTGTGTACTGCATCTACTAAGCGTAACCCGATCTCACGTCATCAACAGGTTTCCTAAACTTAGTGAGTGAAAATCCACGTTCAGCATTAAGTACCATACGTAAAATTATTCCTTCAATTTGACCTACCTGTTCCAACGATAGCAAAAAATTGGAGGAACATTGTGGTTACCATTATTTAACTGCATGATCCAACACCGATTTCTGTCAAATAGTAGTTTATCTTTAATATGGAGCCACGTTGTTTCATCTTACCTAGATATTTCTCTGCGGTTAGATCAACTGATTGATTATTTTATGCAAGCTTATATTGCCTAAAACTAAACAAACAAGATATTTGTGCTTCCTAGCTGACTGTCCCCTAAGAGTTGGGCACAAGGTTATTGAAATATGAAACACGAAACTAATGTAGGGCATCAAAATCTATCATCAGTTGAATCATTTACTAGAATTTGGATTCTAGATCGATATATTTTGAGTTGCGTTTCACCGAATGTGTGCACTTTCCATGAGTTAGTCACTAAGATCTGGCGAATGTTGTGATCTGTCCTTATTTACGGGTTGAAGTCTTGAGCCATAATGGATCCACAATAAGTTAGCCACGTTTACGAGATTTGAGGGGCGTTTTTTGGAGCAGAACATCACACTAACAATACTCCACTGAGTCATGTCTAAAAAAAATAGAAAAACCAAGCAGTTAGGTGAAAAACTAGAGTAGGAATAGGCTTTCACTCCTACAGGATACCCAAAGGACTGGAACACATCTAGAAACTTGACTCCCCCTCTAGAAACATTCGCCAGACTGATTGGGGAAACCTATGTTTAGGCACTGTTCCCCACCAATACCTTTTTTGTTTTTTTTAAAATTAAAAGTTCATAATTTTGAAAAAATCTACTTACAGTTTCAAAGGAAATGAGTCCTAGGTAGAATGAAATGCTCATTATTTTAGAGAAAATATGCGATCCCTTTTGACTAAATGGAAAAATGTGGTTTTCAAAATTATTTCCAAAAAGTGATAATACTTTACTTGTTATTCAAATAAAAACTAGTTGTAATTATGTGGGAGAGAGGCTAGTGGGTAAGTCACAGTTTGTGAACGGCCTGGATATCAGGTCGGGAGGTTGAGTTGAGTTTTGAAAAGCTTACTAATCCCCTGGTTATCATGTTGGGGTGGAAATAGTATTGCATCGATGAAGTGACGAAACTACAGTAGTTTCAGTATTTGCATATATATATATATATATATATATATATATATATATATATATATATTACTTTAGACAATATTACAGAGAAAGATATTTTTGACGTAAATATTATAGAGAAAGTAAATCCAATGACGTAGCCAATATGGTTAACATGTCAGAATAATGTAGGAAATCTAGGAAACCAAAACGCTGCCTAATATTTCACTTTCCACATTAGTTCTATCTTAGGCATCAACTACATCAGTCAAATATTAATTTGACTTTTCTAGGGTTAAGGCGATACATATTTTACTGGCATCTAGAAAAGAGTTGAAATCGGCAACCAGAGGTTACAGTCGAAGTGCCATCGCGTCAAAGGGAATAATTAACCCAGTGGTCGAAATAGATCGGTAAATTTAAAACCTGTAGCGGTGTAAGAGAAAAACCGTTGTGAAAAATTAAAGGTTTAGCCAAAGAAGAGGATAAATGAATATTCAAACATTCAAAGAGTGACTTATTCGTGTTTTTGACAGGCACATTGTTGTGTAAAATCCAATTAGGTGAATTTCAAAACCACGACTTAATTACAGCTTTATTAAAGACTAGTGTAAATGTTCGGTGCTGTGTAGAATTCTAATATATAGCAGTAAGGTTATATATATATATATATATATATATATATATATATATATATATATATATATATATATATCAAGAACGGAACATTTTGAAAATTGAATTTTATTATTTTCTTTGCTGTATGGAATAAACCTATTAAGACATTGTAAATTATTTCAACAGTTTTAGTTCGCATGATTATCTGCCTCTGCTTATAAACTCGTATGCCACTACGTTTATTTCACCTGCAAAATATATCAACTTGTGCAAGTAACTTAAAATACTTTTACAAACTTCAGAATCGGCTTACTATTGGGGTACAAATGTATACAAGGGGATTCACGAAGAAATAGAGAAACTTAGGAGCATATTCTACATGTAAAAATAATGAAAAAGTTCTGTATATACATGGGTCCGGAAATGCTTCGTTAGCGAGTTATGGATAGAAAGATTTCACGTGGGTTTCAGCTCGCCATGTAAAACGAGATATTCCTGAAAATTTGGTAGAATAAGGTAGATTAAGGTGTGGATGTAATTGCTTCTTATGGTTTTTGACCTTACAAATGTAATACTCATAGAACTGAATGTTAAAGTAGTTTTTGAGAAAACCAAAAAAACGTTTAAAGTACAAAATATGGAGTGAAAAAACACATTTTTTTATCTTTGGCCAACAATAACTCTGTTATTTCACAAAGAAATAAATCAAAACTTTTGATAAAACTTGCAGAAATTTTATTCCTAACAAAACGGTATAAATAAAGAACACAGAAAGCGAATAAATGTTTGATGAAATGAATTTTATTTATAACAGCAAAAATTAAAATTAATCAGAAAACATTATTCTAAACCAATTCAATCAAATTACAGTAAATTTTCAAAAGTGTCTCCGCCGATTTCAATGCGATTTTTGGATCGTTTAACGATGGGTCTTGTTGCTTTCCATAGTTCAATAGGGATTTCCTTTATCTGCGTAAAAACTGTATTAATATGTGTAAGTAGAACCTCACGAGAATTAAATTTGACCTCGTAAACTGTCTTCTTCCTCCCCCACCATTTGCAAAAATCTAACGGCGTTTGCTCTGATCATCTGGGTGGCCAGTGTATATATGACCGATTCATTTATAAGGAAACTATTGATTCAAGTAGGTAAAAAACAACATTAGAAAAATGTTTCGATGCCCCATCATGTTGGAAGTACAGCTGGCGTCACGTTGCAAAAGGAACATCTTCAAGCAATGTCGGTAATTTGTCTTGAAGTAACTGTAAGTGGGTCCAGTGGGCGCCTATTAAGCGCTCTAGAAGAATAAGTGGCCAAATCAGCTGATCATGAATACTACCACACCATACGTTAATGTTAAAACGCTGTTGAAAGTTTCGTTCACTTGTTGCAAGAAGGTTCTCATCTGCCCATGAATGTTGGTTTCGTAAATTGTTGATACCGTCACCAGGGAACAGTGACTTATCGGTAAATAAAATATACTTAAAGGGTCTACGTTATACTTTAACGTGTCATTACTACTCAAATAATTTAATAATTACTATGAACAATTAATTCTTACACAGACTGAAACTCAATTACTACGAACAGAACATAAGCACATGACTGAAGTTGTTATCTCTCAAAATTATTCTGATTTTGCAATTAAAACCACGTCATTGTTGAGCAGCTGTTTATTGTATTGCCAGCTTATGAAATAAAAAGTTCCCCAAAAAAATCATTCTGTGTGTTTAGATCTACATATATCAAGCAGTATAGTATGACACCAGCACATGAATGAACTAAATGCTAAAATCAATTTACTCAATGAAACAATTTTTTCATTTAAGAATTAGAATTTACAATACAATGGGTAATTAACAAAGTTATTGTTAGACAAATATAAAAGGCATTTTGTGCTGTTAGGAATAAAAATTAATGTAATCAAACTATTTGGTTCTATTTTGTTTGTGAATAAAAACAGTTTTGTTTAGAATAAAATTTTCTACAAGATTTAATAAACATTTTCAATTATTTCGTTGTGAAATAACAAAGCTATTGTACCACAAAGATGACAAAATGTTTTTTTACTACATTTTTTTAAATTTGACACTGGTTTACTCAGAAGCTACTTAACTTACAGTTCTGGGATCTATTTTATTTTTTTTATCAGGTCAAAAAGCATAAGAAACCATTGAATTCGCCCCTTAATCTAAATTATCAGAATTTCAGGAATACCTATTTTTACATAGTGAGCTGAAATCTGGGCGAAATCTTTCGCTAGCCGTAACTCAATGTATCGATGTTTATATGAGAAATTTTCATTATTTTTACATGTAGAATGAGCTCCCAAGGTTTCCCTATATATTCATGAATCTCCCCGTATAAAGCCATAAGCATTTTAAACGGTTTTAAATTTAGTGTGGTGGGGAAGCTCCTAAGTTTTGGTCGAACCTCGCTGCTATACTTATCGGAGTTGCTAAACATCCACTGACTTGCTCCACTGCGACTATATGCGAGAAAAGGGTAGACACCTGCTTGGCATTCAACGTCCACTAGTCTTCACTTCTCTCTACGTCTCTTGCTATAGCACTTGAGTTACAATAACCTACCCACACCTAATCTGTTTTTTGAATAAATTAACAAAATCTGTAACCTTGTCGTATAACATTTAAATTTAAACTGACTAATATACGTTGAGAAAAACAATTTGATTGTTCGAAATTACTTTAAAATTCAGTAAACATTTGTCACTATAGATAATTTCATTAGACTTTCCTTTACATAATTACTAAAGTTACTGCTAACTCTTTAACATACTAACATCGTACACATAGACTTTAACACTTGAATTTGGCATAGTCAAATTTAGAAAATTTAGGAACTAAATTTAGTACTAGTAATTTTAAATGAGAGAAAGAAAGACAATTTGAAAAAAAATATTCTATATGGATTCTTTCGACATCTAACCACTACATTGTTATCCTGTAGATATATTATTCTTCGTAGACAGTCTCTTACAGGTGACCCTAAACCTTCTAGAGCCACTCACCACTTAAAGTTCCAATTATGTTCTGGGACAGAACTGATATAAGACTTACCCTAAATAGGACAGACATAATGTAATATAGCATTTTTATTTGGTAGTTAATACTTATTACAACTGTATGTTGTTGTTGTTATTGATGATGGGCAAAGTGCAACAATTTCAGATTCCTCCAAATATCCTGATGACAAATCGTTATTAGGTATATATTACCTAATAATACTATATGTCGTTAAAATATTTTCGCTCAATATTTATTGTTAAAGATATTTTAAAAACCAATAATACGATTTTTTTAAAATAATTTTGGGAAATATAAATTTTGGAAGGCAAGTAAATAAAAAAATACATTTGTTAAAAAATAAATGAATAAGTTCTGAAATTTTGTACCCCATTTCTAAAGAATAACACGGTTATGTGTTATAACTTCATGAAATTTTCGTGTGTCTGTTGGTGAGACAATATAAATTTCTGACTAACTTTGAGCTTTGCTCTGAAGGTTACAATTATTTTTATATGATTTTATATCTTTAACTCAATGAAGCCATAAATAAAAATAAAAACTGTTAAATGATATCAACGCTAGAAAAGTTTTTCTGCTTAACTTTGATGCTGCAACAAAATATAAACCAATTAACTGGAAATTAGAGTGTAAAAATCAGAAATGCCAATGAGCCGTCTTATTTATTCGCTCATCAATGTCTGCATTATACCTGCCGAATATAATAATATAGTGTCGTCTTTCATTGTTCATCAAATTAGATTTGCAATTCGCATAACTAGTTGGTGGTAGCAGTTTTATTTTTACGTTTTAATAACGTAATTTGTACGTTAATTTCAATTTCTACTTGACTCAAAAAGAAATGAGAAAATAGAAAACGAATTTTATTGCCAGTTTCATTTTCCCCCTATCTATGTTGTTGGGCTATTATTTTTGTTTGTTGCTATTATACGCTTTCTTTTTTTTTGTCGCTTGCATTGTTTGGTAGTTTCTTTTCGCTTTCCTCTCACATTGTCTGTTAGTGAAGCAAGGTTCGATACTAATCCCGTTTGTTTGTGTATTTTATTCTTTTCAATCATTTTAAATCGTTTAGGATTATTTTGTTATTGTGTGGTAACAATGGTAATAATTAAAGTTGTACAATGGAGGTTTCGACGAGAACCAGATGAGAGCAGAAGAAAAATTCATATATGTCTATGAGGTATAGACTTCTAGTTATGAGAAAGTTGGCTTGGTGCCAAAAGCGTTAGACCTTGAATCTGAAGAAACTGAGTTCGAATTTGGCCTAGACCATCAAATTTTCATAATTTAATTATTGAATAAATATTTGAAAAAAACTGTGCTAGCATCAATAGTCATCCCCTACAAGATAAAGATAATATATTTTATTATCGATTGATAATTTGTACAATATATATATATATATATATATATTAAAACAACATAGGTTATTTAAATACAAGAATATTTATTATTTTATATCCAAAGCTTTTCGTTGGCAAACAGTACTAACATCATCAGGAATGAAAATTACAATAATGTAAGCTACAATATGATCTTCATTTTTATTTATAGACCATGAAATAAAAAATATCACCAAATTATTTAAAAATACAAATATCAAAATTGCATACAAAACTAATAACAAAATAATAAACATAATAATTAACAATAATAAAACAATTAATATGCATGAAAAAGGTGGTGTTTATAAATTAGAATGCGAAAATTGTAATAAAGCTTATATAGGTCAAACCAAGAAAAAATTAAAAGAAAGATATAAAGAACATTTAAATGCCTATATTAATCCAGGAATATATAAATCAAATTTCGCAAATCATTGTATTAATAATAAGCACCAATTTCCAAATATAGAAAATATGAGACTTATAAAAGAAATTAATAAGGGATTAAGAATGAATATATATGAAGCATTCGAAATATATAAACACAATAATAATAACAAATTAATAAAAGAACAAATACAAATACATTCTAAATTTGATACTATAATCAATGTCTATAATGTTACAGCAACAAAATAAGTTTTGCAATTTGTATAAATTTAGCAACAATTCTATTTCTAATTACACACATGTTTTAAGCCTATAGCTTACATTATTGTAATTTTCATTCCTGACGATGTTGGTACTGTTTGCCAACGAAAAGCTTTGGATATAAAATAATAAATATTCTTGTATTTGAATAACCCATGTTGTTTTAAATTATTAAACAAGAAAAAACTTGATATATATATATATATATATATATATATATATATATATATTTATGTATATATATATATATATACATATATATATATATATATATATATATATATATATATATATATATATATATATATATATATATATATATATGTATCAGGAGAGTGTGAGCTAATAAAAAGAATTTTAATAAACTTTAAAACCATTTAACTGGCCTAAAAAAGAAAATATCTAATTAGAAATACATCAAACCTTTCACCAAACAACTCTGTTACATTAAATTTGAATGCATCACATTTACTGGAGATCTGATAAATACTTGTATATTTACACATCAAGGACATGTTCGTAATAATAACCCTACATGATTTTAACTGAGAAAAGCTATTACATTTCATATCTAAGTTAAAGCGCCCTTAGCAAACACTAGACCAAAGATGTTTCATCTCCATATATGTTTCTGTATCACCATATAGAAATTAAAAACAAGAACCTTTTCCCACACATGCTCTAAAGAATCCAACTTTGATTAATTGCTTTTAATGACATATATTCCTTATTTCACTACATTAAAATTTTGCTTAACTCTGCCGTGATCTTATGTTTTTACCTCACAATAAGTATTTTAAATGAATCTACCTTTTATATGGTTTCCTTTGTTTTTCTATTGGCTACTATATACATTAATATAGTTCTATCTTCATGTTTTCAAACTTACCTATGATATCTTACAATAATATAAAACAGAAGCTACTCGTACTCGGAATAGGTATAAGATTAAATCGTGTAGTTAGTTAGTTACATTTTAGTTAGAATTGTGTGTTGAAGAAATGAATAAACTATAAATAAGGTTCAGATAAAGTAGCAATATTTTGATGGTCGTAGAAATAAAGACCGTAACAGATCTATTTGTTTCAACTTGTAGCATTGTTAAAATAATTAAAATTGGGATATTTTTTTGGCATAATGACTACAAGAAAAATAATAAATAAATATATATATATATATATATATATATTTGTAGATTATGCAACACTGTTTTCTTGTATACACTTATCACTTTCACTTATGTACTTAAACAAGAATCTTACTAGGTATTTATGCGAGTACTTTCAAAGACTGGTTTTGTCTCCATCCTCGGGCATACTCAGTACTGAGTATGCCCGAGGATGGAGACAAAACCAGTCTTTGAAAGTACTCGCATAAATACCAAGTAAGATTCTTGTTTAAGTACATAAGTGAAAGTGATATATATATATATATATATATATATATATATATATATATATATATATATATATCAATAATAATAATAATTGTTTCATATTCCTGATGATGTTGGTACTGTTAGCCAACGAAAAACTTTGAATTGTAATTTCAATTATAATTCTTGTATTTGTATTTAGACTTTTGTTCTTTATTAATACACAAGAAAACATACTGCGATATATATAATAAATTATAAATATTTCAAAAACAAGAATACTTTTAATGCATATATTATTTAAACTATTGGTATATAACCAAATCCTCAAACCGGTTTGGACGTATGGTATACAGCTTTGGGGCTGTGCCAGCAAATGTCACATACAAGGGATACAACGCTTCCAGAACAAAGTACCAAGAAACATCGCCAACGCTCCTTGGTATGTGCGTAACAGTGACTTGCATTGCGATCTTGGTGTACCCATGGTCGAGGAAGTCATAAAACAGAACGCCATCAAACACGTAAATCGGCTCACTCAACACGAAAATCCTGAGGCACTGAGACTTCTCGACAACAACCACCTGACAAGACGACTCAAAAGGACAAAACCATTTGAACTCGTTGAACGACAAGAGTGACAACAATGCTCTTCCTCACGCCGGTTGGCTTCCAACATCAAACAAGATACAATAGAAATCAATGGATTCTTTGTCATAAAAGCTAAAATCTAATTATCAAATGTAAATTAATGGTTGGTCAGAAATGACCAGTTTTAATAAAAAAAAAAGAAAAAGAAAAAAAAAATATTATTTAAAGCTTAAACAGTATAAACAGATAAAACATCTTCAGGAAAATAATTATCTAACCTCTTTCTATTCTTGTTTGTGAAATATTTTAAATTTATTAACTATATTACAAGAAAACATATCGCCATATTTAATATATATATATATATATATATATATATATATATATTGATTGATTGATCTTCCTAATATCATAGGCACAAAATGTCAAGAGCCACGAAGTACTCTAACCCTCGATGGGACAAAAAGAACTTAATAACTTTTTTTTATATTACTGACAAACCAATAAATAGTTCCAAACGTCGCCACAAGAGACCGACAGAAATACATCTGAGCAGGTAAAGTTTGCTTTTTTCGGTATAGTTTTTAAATAAAATAACCAAGTTAGTCCGATACCAAAGGCCCAAGCTAACAGGTCCTGTATGCGTTTCTGGTAACCGAGCGGGCACATTCCTGGACATGTCATCTTCCCGAGAGAGCCAGTAGGCCGCTGAAGGTAACTTTATAGACCTAAGGATGACTCGTAACAGGTAATCCAATTGTTTTTTATGTTTAATATAAATATTATATTAAATTCTATATGCACACATCATCTACGGCCGAGGAGGGTAATTTCTCATAGTTCATTATAAAAAGGACGGAATATTCTAAATTCTATATTGTTCATAGCATTTAACAATTTAAACTACTATTTCCTTCTTTTGAAAAGCAATAAATACATAT
>JBAIZL010000001.1:201929340-201934340 GCA_036971475.1 Prosapia bicincta | reverse complement strand
GTATCCAGGCCACTTCAATCACAACATGATGGGGAGTTCCAAGAAGAGAGGTCCACCATGAAAGCAAGGTATCCAGGCCACTTCAAACACAACATGATGGGGAAATATTACTAGTTTTAGCAGAGGTCAATAGAAGTAGTGCAAAAGCGGAAACCATATACACTTTAAACCAAGCCATTGTCAATCAAAAATATAATTAAGTATCCCTCACTTTAGACGTAAAAAAACATTTATAATGATCTCATTTATAATATTTAGTGATTTCATTCCAAAGTGAACACATAACTTTCTCAAAAATGTATCACATTCGCCATTCATTGTTAATAGCATTTTCATCCTAATATCTACAGGTACTTAACCATTCTAACGTCACAGCGAATCCAGTTGCAGTTCTGTATTTAGCGCATACTGTTATTAGCATATCTTTTCTATTGGATTTAGGAGCGTAATATTTTAAATTAATTTTATGATAAAATTATTAGGTAAATTACAACCTAAGTTATAGATGAGCAAACAAAAATTAAATTATTTATTATTTATAAAGAATATTTACTAAGGAAATGTTTTAAAAGAAATCGGCGTGTGTAAGTAGTAATGTTTATGTAAAGAGAGTTATAAAAGATGATTTCTTTGAGTTATACTCCACAACCCTTTCGATTAACTGAATTTCAATAATAATTCTATATTATAAAACTAGCAAAGCGACATTTAACACAAATATAAGATTAGTTTATTCAACTATATCTCTTAGTGCACACTCTCCAAAAAATAAATAATAAATAAATAAATAAATATATATGTATATATATATATATATATATATATATATATATATATATATATATTAAATATGGTGATATGTTTTCTTGTATATATAGTTAATAAATTTAAAATATTTCAAACACAAGAATACTTTTAATGAATATATTTATATATATATATGGTGAAATAAAAACGCACACACACACACACACATATATATATTGTAAACATTTTAACCCGATTTTAAATTAATTTTAAATTGATGCACATACAATTTTCCCAAATATTATATTCATTAGGTTTAATAAATCAACTTTAGTTTCATATGGGAGATAAACCTTTAACGAAAGGGGCAAGGTATGCAATATAGTTATTTCTTCCAACTTTGCCTAAAATAAGTGACAACATATCATTTCATGAAACAGATGATTTTAAGTTACAGGTTATGTAATAAGAAAACTGTCTCAACGCATATGTTACGCACCTTATTTATATTGATTTAATTATTTAATAAAAAGTATTTAAAATAAACTTTTTTTTATACCAGAGTAGGGATTGACTTTAAACATTTTTTTCGTTTTATTACTTGTTCTTACTATCGCTCACCCGTTCATCACTACGGCTATATTTGACTCCAAACGCTTTTTCACTTGTTCCGATACCACGTAATTCGATAAAGCGTAGAACAACGTCCTAATGCGTGTACCTCGTGGTAGTACGACGACCAACTGGGCCATGCAAGTGGGGGGCATCATGATCATGTCCCCGTCTAACCTCCTGGCTATGTGGCCAGAGAGAGACTCCCTATCTGAAACACATTATAATATGTGAACAAAAGCCCACAAACGCAATAAGTAACACACAAAGTAACTATGATTTTACGTCATATAATCTGCAAATGTCCAATTGAATAGAGATCGTCTACTTGAAAAAATAATTATCTAAATTTACTTCAAACCTAACAATTGCTCCTTTTTCACGTCCCTTCAAAATGTCTTCGGTGGACACACGTCCGTCGGTTTCTCGTCATTTGATTTTCGTCATTGCTTCATGAAACTACTTGGTATTGTTTGTTGAATGTTTAGTCGGTTATTATGGGTTATTATGACGTTGACTATGGGGTATCGTCTCCATACTAAACACGTTGCCACACCTTTCTCGTGTCTACCTAGTTTTTTTTTAGCGTAACACAATTTAGTTGCCGTGATCCCTTGACGTCACAAATTAAATAGTGCTGCTTAATCGCTCGAAACGCGAATAATTTTTCTCACAATTGGTTATATTAATAACGACAACGTTCGAGAATATTGTAAAAAACATTTGAGTTAAAAAATAATTTTGTAAAGTTATATATTGTGTCGTATTGTAAGATTTTATTAGATTTTACGGAGGGCCTTGACATACAATTATGCTAAATATTTGGTAGCAAAAAGAACACAAATGATGCCGTATAGGCTTACATACACAATAAATATTTAAACATGAAAGTGCACATACCTAAACCATGGAATGTCCCATTCACTATTGTCCTCATGATTGTGACGATGACAAATTTTGGCTGCGTCCAGTTCGCGCACTACACATTACCTAACTACAAGAAAAAGAGTTTTCAAACAACTCAAACTACCCAATGTCATGTACTGTTAACTACACAAATAATATGGTGGTTTGTCCGATAACGTTTACGCTAGACGGCAGGAGAAAACGAGATTCTAAGAAAGAAGACTGTAGAATGTCGTAATACTACAATAGAAAACTAAGTCACTCAGAACGCAACGGAAGAAAATAGCGTCTTTATCGCTCCAATTAGGGAGAAACGTCCGGCTAAGAGCGAATCTTGCATAGAACTAACCAATAGAACTGCCAATTCTTCTAAGAGGCAAGGATCACCCAATAAGAGCAACCCCCCTTGCTGAAACAAATAAATACATTCATAACTAATATAGGGCATTTAATACGAACTTTATTTCTACTAGGAATAATTCGTAACCATTATAATTATAAATCATTATAAATAGTTATATCATTTGATTTGTTTATGTAAGTGCAACTGCATTCTTCATCCAATCAACTACACAGGACTTCGGGAATAAATAGACACTGGAGATATAGAAGGAATAATAAATGGTTAGTTTCAATGCCATTTCATTGTTTGCACGTTATCTGAATATTGTGTGTAAAATTATCTGGAATTGCCATTCTGTGTCGACATTTGATGCATAAAATTTTATGTGTATATACTATATCATTTTTTATTAACCTTTTTATTACTCATTTTATTTCATTATGAGTAAACTCACTAAAATTTTAATTAAACTTTCAATTAGGGTTAAAATATAGTATTTCACTAAAATAAATCTACAACTAGATTATAAATATAATAAATTAAATTCTATATTTAATTACCTAATATATTAACACTATGGATATGATACAATTTTTTTTTGAAGAAACCAAGCAAATGATCTAGTTAGAAAAAAAAACTACTGGGTATCAATGGTTTATTTTTAAAATATGGACCTAGTTTACCTCTCCCTGGAAACTGTTGGAACACAAAAGTATTATCGCTATTCCATTATTAACTTAAACATTGCTAATAATTCGATTTGTCTTTCGATTGTCTTTGAACGATTTATTTAATCAAATGTCAAATTATTTTGCTCAGTTACATGGGAAGAAATGAAATTTCAAATCACATTTTACTACGTATACAAATTTATAAATAAGAACTGATTATTTAAAACTATCCTCATATAACATTCCTGAAATGGCACAGGTTATATTTGTCGAATCTATATTTATTAATTCAAAATACTTTAAAAACCAACATGATTTAAAATTATTAACAATTTTAATGAAATAAATAAACTGGTATCAATTGTTGGAATTGAAAAAATATATACTCAACTTCCAATTACAAATGGTATTCACTCAGTTTCCTTATAAATTAGGCTTTCTGTAATTAAATTGTTTACTATATTACTAAATAACTACATGCATTCTAAAGAAATTCAATAATTAAAAGTTACAAAATTAATTTGCCTCATTTAATAAGCAATGGTAATAATATATTTACTATGTTAATATAATAAGCTTAGGGCCTAAGTTAGATCCAACGCTTATGCGGTCTAACTATTTTATGAGTACTTAGTGATATCACATAGTAATTATATATATATATATATATATATATATATATATATATATATATTTGAAAAATTAAGTGAAAATAGAAATACAAGAATAAATATAAAGAATGACATACTTAGAAGTGTTAGTTAAATCTAACAAACAGTGTTGCCAAATCTATTACAACATTGTCAAATCTGTTAATTTGCTGCCATAACACTACATACATTGACTATAGTATTGAATTTTGAATTTATACTACTGTATCCGTTCATTTATCGACTTGTTATAAATATTATATTTATATATTTCTTAAGTTTCATGGATATTCATTCTTTGGCCCTTGTTAATTCCTTTATTAAGTATCATATTATCTAAATTAGGAAATATTTAACTATTATTGATAAAGTGATTAGCCAATTTATACATTTCTGGTATTTATAGGCATTGAAATGTCTTTATAAGCATCTTTAACGTTTTTCTTAGTTTGTCCTATACAAACTTTATTACAGTAATCACATTCTAATGTAAATTCACCGTTTTATTTATTTCATTTTTATGATTCACTATATTTATTAACTTATTATTAGTTTTATATTCAAATTTGAGGTTGATACAATTTTTAATTTTAATACCAGTAAATGTAAACGATGTCCATATTGTTTTATTATCATTATGTTTTTAATTAAAATGATTTTAAAATATTTGAATTACGTTTATCTACAGTTTTCGTTTTGTAACAATACTCTATGACTTTTTGATTAATAATGTTGTTCTCTCATTGTTTATTTTCATAATTCATAGGTATTCTATGCAATCTGTGTAGTAAATTGTATAAAGCAGTCATTTTTTGTACTGATAATTAGACTTATTAGGTATTATTTGGTTTGTTTGTATCGATTTACCATACATACTATTGGAGTTGCTTGATATAATCATCTTGAATTCACTGATTAAACTAATTTTAACAGAGATAGCTTAAAAGGGTAATTTGAGTAGAGGGTTAGCTTCGTAAAAGGTACAAATATTTTGAAACTCGTCAGCAAGTAAGCAATTATGTATTTACTTAGTTATCTATTTTTAAAATTAGCATACATAGTATATTCAAA
>JBAIZL010000001.1:201761840-201926840 GCA_036971475.1 Prosapia bicincta | reverse complement strand
TCTGGATGTTGAGACTGGAAAAAAAGTCTTTGATTAGGCTTTAATTTTGTTTATCAGTACTTTATATTATCCGTTGATGTTTCTTAGATATGTAATGTACCCTACGAGTGCAGAATAATATTTATTTATTACAAAGCTATCGCAAACACTACTACTTTAAAGCGTTTCGATAAATTTGTCCCCAAAATCAAATCAGCACTCAAGGCGAATAGACTATCGTGTACCCCTCGGATTCACATGAGCGTGCTGCTAGATCCTGTGGGGCCAGGGAAGGATTCGTGATTTATTTTAGATTTTACTGAGCTTTTTTCATGGATAGTTAAAAGATATTAAAATAGAACATAATGGCAATTGTCGCAACAAGACAAAAATGAGAGGGTAGAAATAAACCATGTCAGCTGGCCTGAGCAACCGGGCGGGTCCACAGGTGGCGGATAGTGGGACGGCCTACAGAAATGTAGGTTACCTGTGAATAAGGATTCCGGAAGGTTTCTGAATATGCAGGCCTGGACCAAGGCTATGGTTCAAAGGTGAGGAATTATCCCTCCTCGTCAGTCAACCGGTTGGGGGCGGTAGAAATAACTGCTCTAACTGGGGATACTGGGGTAGTTGGGAATTAAGTCCTCACAATACTACTCTCACCTCCCGGGTGAACCAAGGGCAATGCGACAGTGAAGTATGGGCGGGAAACTACCCTAACGACACAGTTGTAAAAAAGAGAGTAAAGCAGGCTGTTCGCTTCATGAGCAGTTAATAATGTCCTGAACTTGGGGTGTGCTTCAAGGTCAGTGACTGAATACCTAATCTAAGGTGGAAGGCATCGTGCCGAAGGATGAATGGCTGCAGGGTATAAAATGCAGTTGCACACGATCCCCTTGAGGAACCAGACAAAACCTCATTGTATGTTGTCTTGCCAGTTCATTGGGGGCTCTGCTCTGGTCGACCGTTATTTCCCCCATACTCGTGGGACTTTAATGGAGCAAGTAAGTAAAAGAATTGATTTCGAGACTGCACAGACAGTGGGAGCCAATGAGACGGCAAACCGTGAGTCTGTAGCAGATGTGTCAACGGCAACCATCACTGGGGGTGCGGGGGCGGCTGTCAAGCTGCCGACTGCAGAAACCGGTGAAGTGGCTGTAGAGTTGAGCACGCTGTCTAGTCCTGGGGCTGCTCTGTGGACCCAGGCGACTGCAAATTAAGCAGAACAATGATCATGATCCTCCAAGTGAACCTACAGCATAGCAGGGCGGCGAGTGCTGTCGAGTGTAGGATGCTGGACAGGGGAGAGGTGGACTTGGTTCTCATCCAGGAGCCATGGATTTCTGGAGGACGAATATGCGGGCTGGCGACATCTGGAGGTAAGTTGTTGTACGATAAGGACTCCGGTGTTCCCAGGACGTGTATCCTGGTTAGGAGGGGGTTGAGTGCTTTTGTACTAACGGACTTCTGCTGCAGGGACTTAATAGCAGTGACGGTGGAGCTGCGGGCGGAGGGGAGGATGAAGAGGCTGAACCTTGCCACGGCATATCTCCCCTTTGACTACGCGGGGGCTCTACCAACACAAGAGCTGAGGAGGCTGGTCGAGCACTGCGGGGCTGTGGATGAGGAGCTGCTGGTGGGAATGGATGCTAACTCCCATCACACTTCGTGGGGAAGTACAGGTACCAACACTAGAGGTGAGGAACTTTTAGCTCATCTTAGCTCTAAGAATTTACTAGTCTTAAATCAGGGGGAAGAGCCGACGTTTGTCACTAGCGCCAGACAGGAGGTTCTGGACATTAAGGTGGCATCGAACCAGACGGCTAGGTATGTACTAAACTCGCATGTGTCGGATGAACCCTCTTCTTCTGACCACAGACATATTAGGTATGATATCTCTCTAAATCCAGCCATGCTTCGGCCAACCAGGGATCCAAGAAGAACAGACTGGGACTCCTACAGGAGGGACCTGGGAGTTCGGATTGAGGAGTATGGTAGGAGGAGAGAGCTAGAAGACTCTGCCGCATTGGTTGGCGAGGCTATAGTAGAATCCTTTACTGATAACTGCCCTCTTAGTGAGGGGAGAAAATAGGGGATCCGTCATGGTGGAGCAAGAAGCTAGCCAAACTTTGGAAGACCACCAGGAGACTCTTTAATAGAGCAAAAAAGAACGGGGAGTGGGACCAGTATAGGAAAACACTAACCGAATACAACAGGGCAATTAGAGAAGCACGCAGGAAGTCCTGGAAGGAGTTTTGTCATGAGATTGACAAAACTCGGGAAGGGGCACGACTGCATAAAGTGCTATCTAAGGACCCAGTTATCCCGGTGGGGATGCTAAGAACCCCACTGGGAAATATAACAAAAACTGCAGGGGAAACTGTGGAAGAATTAATCAGAACACATTTCCCTTCCAGTACCCTGAGAAAACTTGGGGGAGCCGACACTGAACCAGTTGCCAAACTCTCCACAAGACGTGGTAAGAGGGAGGACTGGGAAGTGGCAAGGAGGATAGTAACTCCACAAAGGGTAAGATGGGCTATTGGCACATTTAAACCCTACAAATCTCCAGGTCCAGATGGGATCTATCCTGTGCTGCTGCAGCAGGGAATGGATTTGCTGGTACTGGTACTTACTAAATTATACAGGCTAAGCATTGCTTTAGGGCATGTGCCGGCAGTCTGGAAAGCTAGTAAGGTGGTCTTTATACCTAAGCCCACCGGTAACCAATCGGAAGGGAAAGGATACAGACCTATTACACTCACGTCCTTTGTTCTTAAGGGACTTGAAAAACTGGTTGATAGGCATATTAGGGGGGGGGGTGCTTTGGCCATAAAACCACTGCATTGGAACCAGTATGCTTATCAACCGGGGAAATCCTGCGAGGGAGCTCTCCATCAAGTGGTTGGTAGGATTGAGCAAATGATCGTCAAGAAAGGTTGTGCCATAGGTGCCTTCCTCGACATTGAAGGGGCTTTCAATAACCCCTCAGTGAAGACGATGGTAAGTGGTGCAAGACGTCATGGAGTGGATGCAACCACTTGTGGTTGGATAAGTTCCATGTTAACAAACAGAAGCATTTCTGTAGAGGTGGCAGGGGAGGTCAGAAGGGCGGAGACAAGTCTGGGCTGTGCACAGGGGGGGGGGGGTTCTCTCTCCTCTGTTGTGGTGCCTAGTGGTTGACAACCTTATTGAATTCCTGAATGAACAGGGGTACTTCTGTCTAGGATATGCGGACGACATAGTTGTTTTGATCCTGGGCAGATTCCCTGATACAGTCCTTAAGGTAATCAGAAATCCTCTACGACTGATTGAAGAGTGGTGTAAAAAGGAGAACCTTAGGGTAAATCCAAAAAAGACTGCTCTAATTAACTTCACCAGACAGCGAAAATATCTGACGACCAGGATGCCCCTCTTTTTGGTGAATACCTTGAGTTTGTGGGGGAGGTGAAGTACCTGGGAGTTACTCTGGACAGGAAACTCACCTGGATCCCACATCTTGAGAGGACAGTTAACAAGGCCAAAAGGGCACTGATGACTGTGAGAAAAATGGTGGGTAAGAAATGGGGACTGAAGCCATCAATGATGCACTGGATGTATCTGAGGGTGATAAGACCTATGATTACCTATGGAGCTCTGGTGTGGTGGACAAAGGCCAACCAGGCACAGACAAGAGCTAAACTGAGCTCTATCCAGAGATTGGCCTGTCTGTGCACACTGGGAGCGATGTCAACTACACCAGGTGCAGCAATGGAAGTAATGCTTAACCTCCCTCCCCTTGAGCTTGTCCTTAGGGGAGAGGCGAGGCTGGCGGCATGGAGATTGCGAGTAGATTGTACCCCAGACTGGGACAACTACCCCTAACTCGGCCGCTACGTAACCTAGGACTATAGGGGTAGCTTTGGATGATGCTGAAGGTCATCCCGCACCTGATCCCAGCCTTAGGGGTGGTTTCGACCACGTCTAGAGGGGTAGGGGGTAGTTTTTCGAAAAAATTTAATTCTAACCTACTGACCTAGGCCAGCCAAAATGGATCCAACCTAACCTAACCTAAGTGTAGGGGGTGACCTTAGCTACGTTCAGGACCTTCCCCGGCGGATGCTCCGGAGGTAGATTGGGGGTGGGGCGGTTTTCGATAAAATTTTGGAAAATGTTCCCTGTCCGATAGGGTGCGTAACCTAGGACTATAGGGGTAGTTTTGGATGATGCAGGCGGACGTTCCGGCCCTGATCCTAGCCCTAGGGTTGGTTTCGACCACGTTTAGAGGGGTGTAGGGGTAGTTTTTCGAAGAAATTTATTTCTAACCCACTAACCTAAGCTAGCCAAATTGCATCCAACCTAACCTAAGCTATGTTTGGGGGGTGACTTCAGCTACGTTCAGGACCTTCCCAGGGAGGGTTTGTTACGGATGAAGGAGGCTCTGAATGGCCTTGATCCTTGTAGGGCGAGCCTGACTACGTCCAGAGGTAGTTTTTGGAAACTCTAATAGGCGTAACAACCTACCCCTAGGACAGCCACGTTCAGGACCCGCCCCGGAGGTAGCTACCGGCAAGGGGTTAACTTGTGGAAAGATTTTATATATGTGACGATGTATCAGCGTTCGAATGACTCTAGGTAGTAGGCCCACCCTAAAATGAAAGGTATACCCGGGTAATGAGGGCCACAGGTTGATTGCTAAACAATACAGAGGGCTGCGATCCCTGACTAGCTAGCACCCCACGCTACAGATAAAATACCTAAAAACATACAGAGGTATCTAGTATGGCCCACCTCTAAAGGTGAAACAGTGCAACAAGGCCTTATCGCCTGAGGTAACACGCTTAACCTACATGTGCAACCATGCAGAGATAACGCATAGAACCGCAAAGA
This sequence comes from Prosapia bicincta, assembly GCA_036971475.1. Taxonomy (NCBI): domain Eukaryota; kingdom Metazoa; phylum Arthropoda; class Insecta; order Hemiptera; family Cercopidae; genus Prosapia; species Prosapia bicincta. The sequence goes on along the minus strand of JBAIZL010000001.1, from coordinate 201,921,992 downwards.
CACCTGGTGACCGCAGGTCTATAACCCGCACAGCTGTGTTGTTGTTGTGAAGCAAGGCTATTGTAATTGGGTCGACTACCGTATCGATTTATTATTTAGGCTAGTATAGTAAACAAATAGTTGTGGAAGAGTCCATTCGAGAGGGGTGGACGAGTCCATTCGAGATGGACCGATCTCTGTTGATCTCGGCGGGCGATCCCATTTGGTATGGAGGGGCGGGCGTTTATGAATTATAAATCTCATCGCGACAAACAATACTTGCTATACAGCTTTGGAAGAAGAAACATTCTGGTAAGCTATCTATTGTTACTTGTTCTCGTGGAAAATCTGTAGCCTATATTAACGCAATCGTTAATCACAGCGACTTGTAATCATTTTGTGTCGAATAATTTGTATAATCTAATATCATTGTTGATCTGAATATTTATGAAAACAAATTAATCACATATTTTAATAGATATCTAGCAAATACAATTGTTAGTAATATCTTACTTCTTATTACGAGCTTCCAAGGTTGGCCTCGATGGCTCGAATTGTTAGTAATATCAAACAACTAGATTTAATTTTAAATTGTATAACATATACCATTGTCAAACCAGTATCTATTCTAGTTATTTTCTCAAAACTATTTCACATAGAATCAATTTGAATATATCTGTGTTAATTTAAGATCCATTGTAGTGACTTGTATCTGTAAAATGGCAGTTCGTATTGTATCAACGGACCAGACATATGTACGAAAATTCCGGTTGCACGGTACTAGAGTGACATTCAACTTTAACCCCGTACCAGCCACGGAAAACGAGTTGGATTGGGTCAGACGAGGACTAGAGGAAATCTTGGAGACTATGAAGAACAACGCTACCGAAGACATACAAGTGGGCTTCACCATGCAGAGCTTAAATCTCCGAAACCACGCCCCTGGATATATCGCTTTTAGAGCTGCCTCCTCGATAACTGTGGACGCCTTGTTTAACATCTTTGGTTCCATTATCCAGAGTAACGCTAATACATTTAAAGCCGACGACACCTTCAGAGTGACCTGTACAAAGGTGTAAGTACCTATAGGGCGAGGGCGTGGGCGTGTAAGACCTGGACTGTATAATAACTTCAAAGAAGAATCGCACCAAAGAAGAGGAAATGTTACGATTAAAAATACAGACACCCTCTGTTTACCCCGTGCGCTGGTTGTAGCTATAGCGCATGCGTTTAGAGACCCAGAGTACAAGCTTGTGTGTAAGGACAGGTGCAAACGTCAAACCAACAGAGCAAACCAGCTAATGACTGACGCCGGGGTGCAGATAGGAGATGACGGTGCAGGCATTCGAGAGTTGCAACAGTTTCAAGATTTACTCTCCGATTATAAAATCACCGTCTACAATTACGGCAGCAAAGGTCGTGATATCTACTTTGAAGGCGACGTTCAGAACCCCAAGCACAAGCTAAACTTGTTATATCACGCCAACCACTTCAACGTTGTTACAAGTCTGACAAGTGCGTTCGCTTGTAAATACTATTGCGAATTGTGTCATGTTCCATACGATGATCGCACGCACCATAGATGCTCAGGCCAATGCAGCTCTTGTAGGAGGTCTCCGCCGTGTGTGCTTGAAGAAGACGGCATCCTGTGCGGCGACAGCAATAGACAATTTCAAAATAGAGCCTGTTTTAAGGCGCACATGAAAAGCTTATGTAGGGCCATAAGAAAGTGCCCAGACTGTAATAGATACATTCTAACGAAAAAAAGAAAAGCTCCTCACGTGTGTGACGAGAACTATTGTAAAGTGTGTAAGGATTACATGCCTGCAGGCCATATGTGCTACATGAGAATTGATACACGTCGCCCGCTATCAACCAACTTCCTGTTTGTCTTCTTTGATCTTGAAACTCGACAAGACGAAGTCATTAACGACGCTCGTGTGCACCGAGTCAACTTGTGCGTATCCCAGCAATACTGTAGGATGTGTATGAAAGGCGGCGCTTGCCTACAGTGCACGGATAGAACCCGAGTGTTCAGAGAGGATCCCGTCAACGGGTTCATGGCGTACCTAATGGAAGTGCGAAAGGCGTACAAAAAGGTGATTGTAATCGCTCACAACGGCCAGGCCTTTGATTTTCAATTCATCCTAAAGTACGTAATAGAAGAGACACAGTTTACACCCGAACTGATTATGCGGGGCACCAAGGTCATCCTGATGGAGATTGACAACACAAAGTTCATTGACTCTCTAAACTACATGCCTATGGCTCTGTCTAAACTGCCCAAGGCCTTCGATCTGCCTCCGGAAAAGAAAAAGGGACATTTTCCGCACCTCTTCAACACCCTGGCAAACCAATCCTATGTTGGCCCTATGCCTGCCAAAGAGTACCACTGCCCCGATTCCATGTTTGACAAGAATCTCGAAGAGTTCTCACGATGGTACGACGAGCAGGTACGCAACGAGTACGTCTTTGACTTTCAAAAGGAGATATTTGAATACTGCCTATCGGACGTGGAGATCCTGGCACAGGCGTGCCTGAAATTCAGGGCCTGTTTCCTACAAGAGTGTAATGTCGATCCGTTTCTAGAGGCGGTGACCATCGCTAGCGCCTGTAACCTCGCTTTTAGAAAAAACTTTCTAAAACCAAACACCATAGCCATACTTCCGAAAGCCGGCTACCGTCTGGCCGATAAACAATCGTTTATCGCTCTGCAATGGTTGCTGTGGCTCGAAAAAGAGGGCAACCTGCGAATAAGTCATGCTGGTAATGGCCGAGAGATGAAGGTCGATGGCTTAAAGGTCGACGGACTGTGCACAGAGACAAACACCGTGTACGAATTCCAAGGATGCTACTGGCACGGGTGTCCCAAGTGCTTCCCCAACGGACGTGACGATGCTCTGGAGGATGATCCGGCGGACACGCACAACGCACGCTTCGAGAGGACAAAAGCCAAGAACGCTAGAATCACACGGGCCGGCTAGGAAGTCGTCGAGATGTGGGAGTGTGTATTCAGGCAGCAGAAGAAAAACAACAAGTCCTTGGATTACCTCGACAACCACCCCGTCCTCAACGCAGCGCCTCTCAACCCCCGCGACGCATTCTTCGGTGGCAGGACGGGAAATATAAAGACCTACTGCGCCGCTAAAGAGGATGAAACAATCCAGTACGCCGACGTGTGTTCGCTCTACCCGTGGGTATGCAAGTATGGAAAATACCCGATTGGACACCCAAAGTTGGCCGTCGGCAACGACGAATGCAGGAAACTGGGGATGAGCGCCGAAGGGTTGCTCAAGTGCACAATTCTGCCGCCTACATCGCTCTACCACCCCGTATTGCCGCTAAAGATGAATAATAAGCTGATGTTTGTACTCTGTCGGACATGCGGCGAAACTCTCAATCCCGACGATTGCGGCCATACAGTGGACGAGCGCGCTCTGACGGGCACATGGACCATGGACGAGATACGCAAGGCGGTGGAGAAGGGCTATGTCGTTGTGGAAATGCACGAGATGTGGCAGTACGAGATGGCTTCAGGAAACGGCGGCCTGTTTAAAGATTTTATCAATAAATTTCTAAAGATGAAACAAGAGGCGTCTGGCTACCCCGGTTGGTGCAAGACCGAAGAGGACAAGGCAAAGTATGTTGAGGATTATTTCATCAACGAGGGTGTCCGTTTGGACCAATCAAAGATCGCCAAAAACGAAGGATCCCGCTCACTGGCCAAACTGATGTTAAACTCGTTTTGGGGAAAATTTGGACTTAGGGAGAATCAGACTAAAACGGCAATTATCAGGGAGCCTCGGGAGTTGTTTAAAATGCTGCAGAGCCCCTCCATTGACGTAAATCACATTCAGGAAGTAAACGAGAACGTTTCGGTTTTGAATTGGCAGTTTGCGGATGACGTTTGCGAGATACTACCCACTGTCAACGTTGTGTTGGCCGTCTACACCACCGCCCACGCCCGGCTAAAGTTGTACGAATATATGGACGCTCTAGGTACACAACTTATATACAAGGATACCGACAGCGCGGTATACCTTCATAGGGAGGGTTTGCCAAGAGTAGTGACTGGAGATTATTTAGGCCAGATGACTGACGAACTCTTGGAATACGGCCAGGGTTCCTACATCACCGAGTTCGTCTCTGGAGGTCCTAAAGTCTACGCCTACAAAGTCTGGTCTACAAATAAAAACAAACACGTGACCGTGTGCAAGGTCAAAGGCTTGATTCTGAATCTCAGTACTTCAGCCTCGGTCAATTTTGAATCGATGAAACGGATGGTTTTGGAGGGTAGCGATCCTATCGTAACCATCAGTGATAGGATTCGCCGCACAGAGGATCGTGACGTCATCACGATGTCTGAAAGTAAAATATTCAGGTTAACTGGTGCAAAGAGGAAATTGGACGGAGACGACGGGTACAATACACTGCCTTACGGTTACAAGCGCCCTCGCATGAGCGAATAGCTATGCGCTGTAAATATTCAACTTGACAAACGCTAGATTAATAAGTAATAAATCTGTAAAGAGGTTAGATAAACATATTGATTAGTTTTGTATTGTAATTCAACCTAACAAAAGCTAGATTAATAAGTATGTACAATGATTACTGTCTTGTATAAATAGTCTGCTTAACAGACGCTAGATTAATAAATATGTAGAATGATTAGCTATGTATTGTATAAATAGTCTGCTTAACAGACGCTAGATTATATATAAGTATTAATTATGCACAATGATTACTGTCTTGTATAAATAGTCTGCCTAACAGACGCTAGATTAATAAATATGAACAATGATTAGCTATGTATTCAACTTAACAAAAGCTAGATTAATAGGTATTAACTATGCACAATGATTACAGTCTTGTATAAATAGTCTGCTTAACAGACGCTAGATTAATAAGTATGTACAATGATTAGCTATGTATTGTATAAATAGTCTGCTTAACAGACGCTAGATTAATAAGTATTAAATATGTACAATGATTAGCTATGTTTTCTATAAATATTCAGATTAACCAGAATGAATACCAACTTATGGCTACAAAATTCCACGAATGAGTAAACAAAATGAATAGCTGACGAAAGTTGATTTTTTGAAAAGTAATTTGACCCCCCTGCTTGACAAGTGATGTGAATGACATGGATGAGAGCCTGTAAGGAGTGGCCGTAAGGTGAATATACTTGTCAAGCAGGGGGGGTCATACGGAGGCATCATTTTGTTTTTGGAGGATGTCACTATGGAGTTGGCGGGTTTGGGGCCTCTCCTTTCCCCCTTCGGGGGATATTTTTGTAAACAGGGTATAGATAACATGCCTCAGTTGAATGCCAATATATATATATAATCGTAAGTTTGAGGCAGATGTTTAATGCCAATAATGTAAAGCATACAGATTTATAATTTTGCAGGCAAACATAATATGTGTTCTCAGACGATATTAACAATGACTTTGCTGTGTTTTGCCCTAATCAGTTTATATTTTTGTTAGATTTAGAACATGAGTTAGCCTAAATTATGCCATATGATTGGAATATTTATGAGATATGTCTAAGCTAGTGTCTATAGTTGATGTATTAATTACCTAGATATAATATGTCTAAGCTTTTAATTGTGTATAAAGCAATTATAATTAGATTTAAGATTGAATGTTTATTGTTCAAATATACGTCACTAATTTCAAGACACTTATTTACCTTATCCTGTGTTGACCTTTGCATTAAGTGCAAGCACATGTAAACATAGTCGCTTGAGGGAACACACATTAGGCATGGCTACGATAGATGTACTCTTATCGTAGCGGATGTCTGTACTCTTGAAGGTTCAATGCACACCCATTGAAAAATTGTTGTAACGAGAAACTCATGACTAGCGTCAGAACATGATCATAGGCACTGGTATGTAACTGCCCTAAGGCTCTGCCCTGTAGATAGCAAATATAGGTGGCAAGTTAATCCTATACAGATGACTGTCCAACATATTGTTAGACGCCGTCTTGACCGACATTGTGTTTGACGTCATTTGCTGCGGTTATGTTGATATGTCCAGAGTACGCTATTGCGGTCATAACCGTATTAATGTATAGGTTTTAAACAAGCATTTATTTGTCGAGCTGTGTGTGTGTGTGTGTGTGTATGATCTACACCTGCAATGAAGCGTAATAACACTGTTTATTGACTTGTAGGCCTATGTACCGTATCACGCATTTTGGCCTAATACAGGATATGTGTAGATTTACAGGTATATCGACCTAACACAATATGTAGGACTATGTAGGTTAACATCCATATATACTTAATACAGGTTCACGTGCATATTGGCTAAACACAATCTGTAGGATAATGTAAGGTAACGTGCATATTGGATTAATACAGAGAGAATGTAGGTGTCCATGCTTATTAGCCTAACACAGTTTGTTGGGTAACATACATAATGGTTTAATACAGGATGTATACTATTGTGTTGGGTTATTGATTGGTAGTTGTTTTACCACTCCAAGGTAGCTTTACCTAAGGCCTGGGTGGCTTTACCTGAGGTCTGGCGTCGAGCATGAGGCTCTACCTCTCGGATACTACGAGATAAACCATAGTCAATCGGATACTGTTTGTTAAACCCTAGTCAGGCTATGCAACAGGTACTATTTAATAACCATTAGCCATACTATGCAATGAATATTATGTGTTAGTTTGTAATCAACCTGCTCATGTGATAATCATAGTCAAGCTATGCTTTGGATACTGTTTGTTAAACCCTAGTCAGACCGTGCATTTTATATTATGTGTTAACTTGTATTTAAACTTCTCATCGGATACGATGTGTTTACCTCTACAAACAGCATCGCCCGCCGTGCTGTAATCAACAGTCGTAGTTGTGACGTAATTATGGATCAGTCCCACTCGCTTGGACTCGTCCACTCACCTCTCAAATGGACTCTTCCACAGCTATGTATAATACAGGTGGAAATATAGTGTTTTTGCATAGTCTGTGTTTAGAGTGATCTGTGTGTTTGCCAGTAAGTAGTAAAATGTCATCATCAGTGTCGGCAAAGTTTTCAACTTTAAATTCTGTAGATTCTATGCCTATACGTGGGCTAAAGATAGGCAAAGCCTATAAAATTGTAAATGCGCGTTTTGTCGAAGCAAAGTATGGTACCGCCGTACTTGTAGACTTACAGGTAGATGATGAAGACAGACGCGCCGTCTTTCTTCCCAAGCGATACGCTGCGGCGTTGACAGCGGAAGATTTGAGCTCTATTATAGGCAAATTTTTAACTTTTATCAAACATGTCGGCCAAACTGTGAATTTGGCCGTTACAGATTAATATTATTCTTTAAAACGTTTCAGCATGTTTATTATTTTTTTTTAAATTTTACAGTGCCTCTGTCTTTGTTTAATCTATGCGCTATTGAGGTCTGCGCATGCGTACAGAACAGAAATGATATAGACAGTTTGGACTTACCTGTATCTGTAAAGCAGACGTTGATGAAATCTTTTAAAGACTAAAGGCCTTGTGATACATCTGAATCTTTATCTATAGATTTCAATAATTTAAATTTTTCAGAATTTTTAATGTTGATGAATCACCCTTACGAGGTGCCTGTATTTGTCGGTGAGAGGACAATTTTCAACTTTATTAAATTTCACTACACCGGTCTGTCTAATAATATTTGCCGGGAGTGTTTGAGTTACTTTGGGCTTCGCAAGGCAGAGAGTTTCGACATCACAAGAACCGGTTACACGTACTCTATAGCCGAGGTGGACGGCTTAGATTTTATTGGAGGCTCTGATAACTGGTGCGATATCTGTTTAAACCCTTTATTTAGTTTTGAGGAGTTTCTACAATCAATCCCGGAAGAGACTTTTGATCAATTATTGTGATCCGTTAATCTGCAGGTCATACATTCACGAGAGATGGCGTCACAACAACCTATAAACACTCGCATTGTAAGTAACTATTCTTTTTTCAAATTATGTTAAGTCTAAATGACACATTGGGTGTTTATTTATAGGAGGGAATATTTTCACACTTCATTTTTTTTGTAAAGCCTAGGTCATACACTATATTGAATGAGTGGTGGTGTATTTTCAATAGCGTTTAATATATATTTTGAACACGAGATATTATATGTTAATGTCAAGTCTTTTTCAATTTTTGTAAAGCTTAGATCACACGGTATATTGAATGAATGGTAGTCTGTTTTCAATAGCTCTTAATATATATTTTTAAATTGGGGCTTGTTTTGGACGTGAGGTAGCGTCATTTTCAAATTATCTGAAGCCTAGATCATAGAATATATATTGAATGGTAGTTTATTTTCATTAGCGTTTAATATATATTTTAGACACGAGGTAGCGTCATGTTCAAATTATCTGAAGCCTAGATCACGGAGTTGGTTTATTTAGTTTCTTTTTTCTAGGCGTACACTGCGCTTTCAGATTCTTCAATAACCTATTCGCCTCTACTACTACCTATGGGCTCGTCTCCAGGAGATTTACCTTCCCGACCGCCCGGCATTGATACGGACAGCGATGAGGAAGTCATAGACCTAGCTATAGTTGTGATGATTCGTTTTCGTTTCGCCTGCACGATTTCCTGATGGTTTCTCATCCACCGAGGAACCCGCCTTCACCCCGCACATGCATACAGACGCTGTATTACACTTTAATGCAGCTCCAGCTGCCTATTAGGGATCTGCGGACGGCTGCCTCAAAATCTTACTACAAGACAAGCCGGACCTTTGCGTATAACGTTTGGGGCATGACGAGACGGTTCCTAAAGGATATTGTGGTGGCTGGAGACTACACTGTCCAGCTTACCAATAATGTAGGTAGATTTTCATATTATTTCAATTGGCTTTTCTTTCAGGCTATCTGGACCTATTTACTAATCATATTTTTTCTTACAGGATTTGTATATGCATATACATTTGTTACTAATTGACTTTTTTTTGCCTTCAGCCACGACCGGCGGAGTTTGGCTTATGCATTATATGTTGTGACAACCCTCGCAACGCTGTTGCCACACCATGCGGACATGTCTTTTGCTTAAACTGTCTCTCAGGATGTTTTCGCTGCCCACATTGCAGATCTCGGATCATCGATACATTTACATTATATTTGTAATATTGAGAACAATTTATATCTATGCACTGTATAATTATTGTTATATGTTAGTTTAATAAATCGTGATGCTGAATACCCTTATTGTATATATTATTTCATGTACCCGCCCTTTTCTGATCCTTATATCGTTGGCCATATCCAATATTATATGTTTATACGGCTCTTATATTGCTAAAACACTCTATTGAATAGATAGTTAGGTTCGTTTTATAGCATATATTTATTCATGTTATGTGATAGGTCTTATTATCTAAACCTATTTACAATTATAGAATATATCCATAAAAGCTACCTGTTTACTTAAACTATAACAGCCTACATTTATGTATACCTAATACGATTATATCTAAACACAATCCTGACTGTAGGATGTATACATAGCTTTGGTGTGCCGGCAGTACATAGTATGTCGATACAGTAATCAAAACAAAAACAGTCACCTTGATTCACAACGACACAGCTGTGTAGTTTTTTATGCTTGGTCACCGGCTGCCGTTGCGGTTCTATGCGTTATCTCTGCAAGTCTGCACGCGTCTAACATACGTTTACAGAATATGTAGGTCAAACGTGTTCCCTCAAGCGATAAGGCCTTGTTGCACTGTTTCACCTTTAGAGGTGAGCCATACTAGATACCTCTGTATGTTTTTAGATATTTTATCTGTAGCGTGGGGTGCTAGCTAGTCAGGGATCGCAGCCCTCTGTATTGTTTAGCAATCAACCTGTGGCCCTCATTACCCGGGTATACCTTTCATTTTAGGGTGGGCCTACTACCTAGAGTCATTCGAACGCTGATACATCGTCACATATATAAAATCTTTCCACAAGTTAACCCCTTGCCGGTAGCTACCTCCGGGGCGGGTCCTGAACGTGGCTGTCCTAGGGGTAGGTTGTTACGCCTATTAGAGTTTCCAAAAACTACCTCTGGACGTAGTCAGGCTCGCCCTACAAGGATCAAGGCCATTCAGAGCCTCCTTCATCCGTAACAAACCCTCCCTGGGAAGGTCCTGAACGTAGCTGAAGTCACCCCCCAAACATAGCTTAGGTTAGGTTGGATGCAATTTGGCTAGCTTAGGTTAGTGGGTTAGAAATAAATTTCTTCGAAAAACTACCCCTACACCCCTCTAAACGTGGTCGAAACCACCCCTAGGGCTAGGATCAGGGCCGGATCGTCCGCCTGCATCATCCAAAACTAGCCCTATAGTCCTAGGTTACGCACCCTATCGGACAGGGCACATTTTCCAAAATTTTATCGAAAACCGCCCCACCCCCAATCTACCCCCGGAGCATCCGCCGGGGACGGTCCTGAACGTAGCTAAGGTCACCCCCTACACTTAGGTTAGGTTAGGTTGGATGCAATTTAAAGCCTACCGAGCGCCTGCAATGTGATAGGCCGCTTCCCTCACAGACAGTTGACTATTTGAACTTGATGTAAATGTTGTTCGTTTGAACTTTGCGTATGTTGGTCGGTAAAATTTAGCGTAAGACAGTTGTTTAGTTGAAACGTTGGTCGTTTGATCTAACTGATCGTTTTTTGGCAATTTTATATATTATTTAAAACAACCCCTAGGGCGACCTCGCCCCTCATAGAAACAACATACACCCCATACACAACTTTTTCTTAGGTTAGGACACTAGAGCGAGACGCCATATTGTTCCCGCGCATATGGGCGCCGCCATCTTGGAAAGGGTGTGGGTAGCAAATCCGGCTTTCCTATTGGCTCCCGCCCAAGCGAGCCGTCTCAACTAAAGCCTTCTCTACTATTGCGCAACTCGAGCAACTGGGCTAACCTCCCAGATGTCTCGGGACATATGAGTATCGAGTGCGTGGTCAAAGAACCCGTCTTGGAAATGGGCAGCGACCACATTACTCGAATATTTGCACCTGACCAGGTCCACCAAACTATGATGGAATGGCCAGGGACATTAACATCGGGAGCTCAGATCTGGTACACAGATGGCTCCAGGATGGACTTCGGCACTGGAGCGGGGGTGTATTGTAAAAACCCAAGGGTAGAACTAGTTTTTTCCTTGGGGAGGCATACCTCTGTCTTTCAGGCCGAAGTATATGCTATAAATGCCTGTCTGGGAGAGATAGCGAGAAAGGAAACACACGGGACCCGGATTGCTATTTTCTCCGACAGTCAGGCAGCAATTAAGGCACTAAACGGACACGTGGTCACATCGGCCATAGTCAGGGAGTGCCTAATTAACCTACAAGCTCTGGCAAGGCACAATCAAATCATGATAGGTTGGGTGCCAGGGCATAGGGGAATACTTGGAAATGAAGCCGCAGATGAGCTGGCCTGGGAGGGGTCTTCGACTCCCCTGATTGGACCGGAGCCTGCGGTAGGTATTTCCTAATCCATGGTCAAGATGGCAGTGCGAAGGTGGATGACTGAAAGACACTGTGAGCACTGGATCAGGGCCGAAGGGATGAGACACAGTAAGCTAACCCTTAGGAAACCTTCCTTGGGTCTGCAGAAGAGTCTCATCTATCTGTCTAGGCAGGAATTGAGGATAGCCACAGGTCTACTCACGGGACACTGTGGACTAAGGAAACATTTGCATAAAATGGGTATCTACAAAGATGAACCAGTGTGCAGATTATGCGGGCAGAAACTGGAGACTGCCATACACATTATTTACAGATGTGAAGTACTTGCTGAGAGGCGCTTCAACCTCTTTGGTGATGGAACGGCTTTGGTGGATGCTGAAGGTAAAACTCTAGTCAGGAAACTCCTAAACCTGGTAAGAGGGAAGGGGTTATTTGACTAGATCAGGGAGGTAAGTATAATATACCTTAAGGTAGCAGTGCTTCGGGCAATTCAAACCCGCTCCCAAGTTAAAAAAAAAAAAAAAAAAAAAAAAAAAACATGTCAGGAAAAGCTTCTGGATGTATGTATCAATCTGGAACCTTTCGGTCTTTTCTTTCATAATACTTAAGCTATTACCTTACAAATTCCTTTTGAGAAAGAATGTGGTTGGAGTGTCATGTAAATTGCTTTCTGTGGTTAATGGAAACATAAATTAAACATGAGCTCACTAATCATAAGTGTTTCTTCTGTACAAACTACACCTGACAGTATCTGTGGTCTGCACATTATGTAGGAACCCTGGCTATACAATGGAAAAGTATCTGAAGAAACGCAAAGGTCTAGAAGATCTGTACTCGGAGACACAAATGCGAATATAATCTAATGTCGCATATTTTCGAGATCAGTAAACAGTACATCTAGCTGGCGTAATCTGACTGTCAAGAATTGGAAGCCAGTTGACTCCACTACACAACCCAATTGCCTAGACGTAACCAGTCGACAGAAGCCAGTTGGGTAAAGCCGTGTAAGTGAAATGTCGATAGCAAAAATCTTGTTGGTTACTAAGAGGAAAATAACTTTCAACCATGAGGAACGGTAGAGAATTTGACTTCTTTTCTAATAATCAGAAAAAGTAAACCTTTCGGTAAATTCTATAGACCAAACCGAATTCTAAGAGTTGGGATTTTCAGGACTGGATATGTGTCACCTCCTCCCAAGATAAATCAATGGTATAGAATCTTCCCAAGTTTTAGTTTACAAACATACGAGGTCAACTAGAGATCTGAATAGAAATGGGCAAGAGTCCTCAAGTAGACGCTTAAGAGTTTCAATAATAGTGGCCTGAGGTAAATGTTGGATCCCGAATTACAACAAAAAACTCTATTCTTCGTGCTATGTATCTTGCGGCGTTGCATAGGAGGAATCAATCGATATCACGAATTTGTTTGTAAAACAAATGATTTTTGGAAATAATGGCGTTCTGTGGTTACGTAGCACGTGTGTTCGCTATGTGCAGGAGTGAAGTTTAATCACGTCTTCTGGCAAGTAATCCACTGCAAACATAAAATGGCGGGAATCAAAGCATCACTGCAGCATAATATGCGCTGTAGTAACGTAAGACAACATTAAAACCTAATTTTAAAATTGTTAAGGATTGCAATCCCGACGGCTGAGCACTGTAATAAGGTTGGAGTTTAATTTTTTTCAATTTTCAAGGTCAATATGATAGCCAATCCCTACGAACATTAGAAACAGGTTGTATTTTTCGTAGGTAGTGACTCATTTGGTCATCCATCGGTTGGAGACTGGATACTTGCAACATCACCTGTCTAAGTATTGTTGGTATTTGGCGCAGAGCTATTGACGCGAAGGTTATGGCATAAAGAGAATTCTACCTGTCACATTTTCTTGTAAGGAGAGTCTAAAGGAAAATATATAGCATTCGGTAAGATTAAAGACAGGAAATACTTATCTTCTAGTAGTGGATGTTAACGTGTAAAAGCCATCGTTTGGCAGCAGCGCTTACCTGAAGCTGAGTTACTCTCATTTGAAATACTGTAAGATGTCCCCCTGTTACCCGAGCTGCAAGGTTAAGTTGAAAATGATATTCTATAATAGTAAGTACTATGTACTTAAAATATAGGTATATATGCATTCACGTTTTTTCCCTGAACGGTCTTTGGTTGACACGAGGATTATAATGAGCACTAGCAGAATGACTGAGGATAAAGAGCACAAAAATGTCTCTATGACGACTAAATTTAATCTAATTTGCATTTTAAAATTATGTTTCAAAGATTAAGAGAGTTTTAAAATGAAGGAGTGATTATTATTTTGGAGGTAAAAATAAGTAAAATATAGTTTGAGCTACTTCCTCTTTCAATGCTTCAAAAATGTCTTGAAATATATTTAAATAATTATAAATTATACTGCATACATATTTCAATCAAAAAGAAAAACAAAATAGAATTGTCTAATACACACAGCACCTTGGAATTAATGAAACATTCAAAAATTATTAATTTTAAAAAAATATTTAAACTTTATAAGGTTAATAGCAATAATTCGTTAAATTTGTTAACTTACACTTTCTTCCTCTATTGCTTTCATAATTGGGTCCAAGGAATAAAAAATAGGAAAGTTATGTAACACGTCATAATTTTCGCCATTTCCTGAAATAAAATAGAATTTCATTCTTGAAACGAAAACTTGATCAGTAAGTTTATTTTATTTTTTTGTATACTAATTATAACAAGTTATAGTAAGTTTATTTAAAAGGCAGGGTTTCTCCAGAATTCTGTGACAAAAACTTATTTAATAATGCTAGAAAATATTTATTCTAAGAACGCTTTGAAAATTGTACGTAGAACATCTTCCTGTATTCATTCTACACATTACAAAAGTAAGTAACAGAAAAACATCCTTTGGTTATACCCGAACCTCCGTTTTTATATTCAAAGTACTCACATTTTTTTGTTACTGAGGGTGAAGAAAACTGATGTCAGGAATTGATATATATTATATATATATATATATATATATATATATATATATATATATATATATATATATATATATATTATATAGAAATTCTTTAAATTAAGAATCTCTTTAGTTTTGAAGATTGCTGTAGGCATTTAAAAGTTGCGGGGACGTGGGCGTTCTGTTGTTGCTATGTAGTGCTGGGTATATTAGGGTATGGAATGAACCACATGAAAGACAGACCTGAGGATCGACTAAATGGAAAAAAATGATGAATTGTTTTATGCTGCTTCATGGTTTTACGTAAATTCCTGAAGTTAATGTTGTATACCTGAAATACTGCATCAAATGTTTATGCTAATGCGAAGTGTTTATTTTATAAATATCTGTTTTAAAGAATACTCTCCTTAAAAACAAAGTGAATGAATGTGGATGATAATCAAAAAAATTTATATACACACCGTTTAATATGGATTTACATTAAACATATTACAGACAGCTCGGCTCATGTCAAGCTACGTCACGGATCTCGCCGGCTAATTGTTAGTCAGTTGGAACTTTTCGTATAAACTTAAAATAATATAGCATATAATTTAATGTCCTAAACTAAACTAAATCATGTTTATAAACCATTGTAAAATTCTAAGTGTGTTATTATTGTGACGACACCGCAGTGTAACCCTGTAATACCCGTGCTTATAACCCCATTGTAAGATACCAATTCTCCGTATTTTACCAGTATGGCACACCTCTCACCCTCCTCTAACTGTAGCCTTGCAGTAGAAAAGAGTCTTTAAAGTACGTCATTTCATTTTGTTATAAACGTCATATTACTTCAAACTATTTAGATATGTGGTAGCTCTAACAAAAATACGATAACACAAAACCATAAACACAAAAGAATAAATATAACTTAAAAGATATTTTTGGAATCGAATTGCAGATTAAAACACAGTAGACATGATGTAAGCAACTGTCTGGTGTAACAACAGCGTCTCTTATCAACAGTCCTGGAGGAACTTCGCTTGAGATTGTGCAATGATCTCTGTGCTTTAACAGTGAACGTGTTAGGTAGATGGGCGGGAAATAGATGTTGACTTTATGCTTTGTATTTATAAAATCTTTCTGCTGAAGATGTTATTTACCAGTGCAAGAGAGTCCAGGATCTAAAGGGGGTTGAGATTGCAGTGAAAGCCTAACGCATTTCTGAATGTTATTTCAGAACTTTGTTCTGGGCACTTGGGTGATTGTAAAAAAACACGTAGTAGTATCTCTTGCGGTCGATATACAAGGGGGAGAAAGGGTAACATGACGGGAAACGCGCTGGACTGGAACTTTGGATTTTCAATTTTCTACCATAAATGTCAAGTATTTCTGAAATGCATTTATAAAGATTAAAGTGCAATCTGGAGAAACACAACATTGTATAAGATTTTTAACGCATAACAAACTAATAAAAGTGCATGGGGTCTTTAATAAACTATAATACTGAATAGTGTGGCCGTCCAGAAGAAACATTTTAAATGTCAGTATTGATTAAAACATTTCTTTCTTTAAATAAAGTATGTGTTTACTATTGTTAAGAAAAGCTTTATTGCATAGTTATAGCTACTAATGCTTGTGAACATTTATGTAGTAGGACTTTCAATATAATTTGGTAGCAATAAGGAATAATATTAATGAATGCACTGGATAAGAGACCAATAAAAGGTTAGGGTAAATTTATTTAAAGGTTGATTTATTACATTCCATTATAGTTCATATTCTTCTATACCTTCTAGTGGAGTTGTAGCTACGGAAGAGGATTCTAAATTTCTTTTGAATTTTCACAAAAACGAGAAAAATTATTTTAATAGTTGAAGGATAAAAAGTCATTGAGAAAACTAAAGGAATCTACTTTCTAATTGATAGAACTAGTAATTTGAGTATGTCATCAGCTAACAGAAGTCAAAACAAAGATTGCTGTAACAAATAAATGTTATCTTCTCAATAATGATAGTGACTCAAAGAAAGTATGAGTTCATAGAGTTATTAAAGCACGAGCTTCTAGGTTGCCCTGCTCATTTAGCAGACGGAAATGGCTATTTGTAGAAAAATGTGAAATCTGATTCAATATTGAATCAGACTAGGAGTCACAAACACTTGCAAGAGTTGATGTTTAACAACCAAGATCCTGGATGGTATGGCTCCAATTCAATCTATACCAAATGCCTTTTTGTCATGTTTCGAAAATGTTCTGGTTTCTTCTGATCACTAACGGTCCAAAGTAGAGAAAGTTCTAGAGTATATTTTAACACCTCCATTATACACTGTTTATGACCATTACAGTCACATATCTACATCAGTAAGAAAAATTCAGAAAGCAAATTCAGAAGGAAAGAAAAATTAGTAGGGAAAATCCACAGTGAATTTACACAGGTAACAAAACAATGGGCGCGATAAATTGCAGTACTTGAAAACAAGTGAAATCTTATAAAGTACTTTGCAGGCTGCATATTTAAACAAATAGCAGTATCATTTTGAAAAATACTTTAGTTATCTGGAAGATTGGAAGATGAAATTAAATGACAGAAACGTTTATTTCACCTTGCAAATGTACAAACTGGGCTAAACCATCTCATCCGTCCTTCATAAAGGAAAGTTCATGCTGTTCGTATTTTTTTTGCAAAGAGAAGAAGCAAGATTACACTACGGGATCTAGAAGAATGTGAACTATAATGGAATGTAATAAATTACCGTTTAGCCTAAACGTTTATTGGTCTCTTATTCAGTTTATGCATTATTAATATTCCTAAACTGCTACCAAATTACAAGGTCATTAAAATTTAGTGTATACTTTTTAATGTAATAAACTATTGGTTAATATTAATATATATATTTGAAAAGATCACATAAATTTTATAAAAAAATTAGCAGTTCAACTCAAATGTAGAAGCAAATAATATTTGAATCTATATATGACTATTTTGACATTAGGAGAAAATGGGCATGTTCAAGAGTCATGAGGGATATAAATGACCATTTCTCCTTCCCATAAAAAATATATACTAGTTTAATTTGGACAAAGCTGCTAATAAAATATCATTCATGGCATATTATTTATTTATATATTTGGAAGAAGATGAACTAAGTTTTTCCTCCTTCCGAAATATTTCAGTTATTCTAAATGCAAATACAATACAAAATCTTATCTGATAAATATAAGTATATCCTACATGTATATATTACAAACAATGGATTTTTAAACTCTAATTACAAAAATTAAAATATATTTGATTTTTAATATTACACGTAGTAACTTCCTAGCCAATTATTGTTAATCACAAAAATGTGAATAAATAAAAGATATTTAAAGCAAATAATTAAATACATTTTTAAAAAACTGTTCAGAAAATATAATAAATATATATGTGATTAATTGGATTTCACAAAAAATATTCTCTCAAAGAAGTGTGTCATACGTTAAAACCCCTATAGGCACCACGAACAAGAACTGTGCGTTAAGCCCAGTTCCCCATTAAACCTTCCCCACAAGTAAATGTACACACTCTACATACCGTTTGGCGACGCTAGCGCTCTGTGGTGTTAAAACTGGGAAGCGTTCAGAGGGATGCTAGAAATAGTCGTGTGCAAAATAACAACGTTGTGGGGTCGTCTAGAAAAATTAAATTAAACATGTTTTCTGATGATAAGACACATAGATAAACTATTTACAGCTATAAAAACCATTAATGGGGTTTGGGGGGTTTCCCACAAAAAATTGGCGACCCCAAAATGTGTCCGCTTTACAGACGAAACTCTGAACCGGTGCCCTCCCACAAACACAGAAAACACACACAATCAAACACAAACAGACACACACACACACACACACACACACACACACATACACACACACACACACACACACACACACACATACACACACATACACACACACACACACACACACACACACACACACACACACACACACACACACACACACACACACACACACACACACACACACACACACACACACATACACACACACACACACACACACACACACACACACACACACACACACACACACACACACACACACATACACACACACACACACACACACACACACACACACACACACACACACACACACATACACACACACACACACACACACACACACATACACACACACACACATAACTGAAAACCAGTCAAGCTCCTGAATATTTGCTAATGTATACATTTAATAAACTATCACATAAACTGACTGTGTTAAACGTTTTACGTCATTTGATTACGATTCGTTTCCTTGAAATATACCATGTTTTTAATTATCTGAAAACATAGCCGAGACACAAATCAGTTTCAGAAATAGGTTTGGTAGTGGATTTTTGGGCCGTTTGAGTTTTCTGTCATCTTTGTAAAAACCTTCATGGCCCCTTTACAGAGTTGTAAATATCTAATTCTTTGACTATGCCAAAACTTCTGATGCTGGCTAACGGAAACATTGCGTGACTCCACATTGAGAAACAGTAAGAATGTAGTTTTAATATACCTGAGCTACCCACCTTAAAGAGGAAGGTAGCCTGGCGGTGTCCTTTCATGTTTCGCCCTGTCTCTGGAACAGGTTTACAGAATTTTAGAACCTGTCCTAGTCAAAGTAAAAACTAACGGTCAAGTCATGATTAAATAACAATAGGCTGACATTTGTACGTTGATGATAACAGTTTAAATGGATTTCAATAAATAACAAAACATTTTTGAGTCTCAAGTGATGCCTGTAGGTTAGACGAAATGTATAAATTAGATAAATCCTATAAAGGAAACATGCAGGCTAGAGTTACGACGTAGGTTAGTTTACGTTACATAAAACATACATATTGTATGAATCATATAGGGTAAATGAAACAACTAGGTAAGATGAAGCATATAGGTTAGGTAATTCATACAGGTTAGATAAATCATATATGTTAAATAAAATATGTAAGTCAGGTGGAGCAATGAGGTTAGACAAGGCATTAAGGTTAGATGAATCCATACATGTTAGTTGAAAGCATACAGGTTAGATAAAAGCATACAGGTTGGATGAAGAACTAAGATAAGATGAAGCATACAGATTACATGAAGAAAATAAGTTAGATGAATTTTAGAGGTTCGATCAAGCATTACGGATCGATTAAGGATACAGGTTAGATAAAATATAAAGATCAGATGAAGGACATCAGGTTAGATGCAGTATGTTGATCGTATGTTACGTATAAAGCACACATATAGGTTAGATGAAGTATATATGTTAGGATAAAGCATGCACATAGGATAGATGAAGCATATATGTTAGGATAAATCGTACATATAGATTAGGTGAAGCATATATGTTAGGATAAAGCACACATATAGGTTAGATGAAGTATATATGTTAGGATAAAGCATGCACATAGGATAGATGAAGCATATATGTTAGGATGAAGCGTACATATAGATTAGGTGAAGCATATATGTTACATATAAAGCGTACATATAGGTTAGGTGAAGCATATATGCTACATATAAAGCGTACAAACAGGTTAAATGAAGCATATATGTTACGTATTAAGCATACATATAGGTTAAATGAAGCAGATATGTTACGTATAAAGCGTACATATAGGTTAGACGAAGCTTATATGTTAGAATAAAGCGAAACACATAGGTTTGATGAAACATATATGTTAGGATAAAGCGTACACATAGGTTAGCTGAAGCATATATGTTAGGACAAAGCGTACACATAGGTTAGATGAAGCATATATGTTAGGACAAAGCGTGCACATAGGTTAGATGAATCATATATATCACGTACAAAGCGTACATATAGATTAGGTAAAGCATATATGTTACGTATAAAGCGTACATATAGATTAGGTGAAGCATATATGTTACGTATAAAGCGTACATATAGGTTAGATGAAGCCTATATGTTAGAATAAAGCGAAACACATAGGTTTGATGAAGCATATATGTTAGGATAAATCGTGCATATAGGTTAGATGAAGCATATATGTTACGTATAAAGTGTACATATAGGTTAGATGAAGCATATATGTTACGTATTAAGCGTACATATAGGTTAGATGAAGCATATATGTTACGTATAAAGTGTACATATATGTTAGATGAAGCATATATGTTACGTATTAAGCGTACATATAGGTTAGATGAAGCATATATGGTACGTATTAAGCGTATATATAGGTTAGATGAAGCATATATGTTACGTATAAAGTGTACATATAGGTTAGATGAAGCATATATGTTACGTATAAAGCGTACATATAGGTTAGATGAAGCATATATGTTACGTATAAAGTGTACATATAGGTTAGATGAAGCATTTATGTTACGTATTAAGCGTGCATATAGGTTAGATGAAAAATATATATGTTACGTACAAAGTGTACATATATGTTAAATGAAGCATATATGTTACGTATTAAGCGTGCATATAGGTTAGATGAAAAATATATATGTTACGTATAAAGCGTACATATAGGTTAGATGAGGCATATATGTTACGTATAAAGTGTACATATAGGTTAGATGAAGCATATATGTTACGTATGAAGCGTACGTATAGGTTAGTTGAAACATTGACAGGTTAGATGGGTCGTACTGGTAAGGTAAAATCTAGAAATTAGAAGTAAGATGTAGGTTGAATGAAACATTTAGGTTATATCAAGCATAAGTTAGATAAAACATTCATGTTAGATGTAGCATACGGGCTAGATGAATCGTCTAGGTTAGATGAAGCTTATAGCTTAGAAATGAGTATAAAAAAATTGAAGAAAATGACGACTGATAAAAAGCAAGTTTCTCACATAAAGTTGAGGATAAATATCCCCTATACATAAAGATTGCCCTTTGTTCATTTTGTCATGGGTTATTTTAAATACGTTTGAGCAAACATAAATTTTAAAAAAATTCTGTTAACACAACGTCATATAATTTACAACATAAGACTGTCACTAACACACCATCCCCGTCATTTATCAATCTTGTGATTTAAATATTATTCACTAGATAGCTAATATGAAAACATGGATTTTCTTGCTTTGAAAATGGTCATTTTAAAATCATCTCTAAACCAAACATCTGTTTTTTATAATAATTGTGCACTTTAAAGGTTTTCATCTTCTAAACCTCTATTTTTATCCACTGCTACCTATATTAAAACGTAGAGTACTAAATTTGTCAAATAGTTTTTATTTCTTAAAATTATTAATATTTTGTCTAGTTAAACTGTTTACTTTTTAAGAATATCGTTTTAGTCAACATGTTTTAAAAATAAAAAAAGAAAAAAAGCCTAACTTATACAGAATTTCTCAACTATTATAGAGTATTATATGAATAATCTATATATATATATATATATATATATATATATATATATATATATATATATATATATATATATATTATGCACTTTTTAATAAATCAATACCACTCGAAAACTCCCTATAGTAGAATACGTGTATAGTGTAATACATAATATTGAGACTTATATTGTACGGCAGTTAGTTCTATTAGATCCTGACACTATATTACTTTTGATCGCCACAAATAAGTTTAATTGCAAAGTAAAAAATTCACTCTTTTAAATGAACGAGAAAAACAAATTAAATGCACTTAAACCGTTATTAAATGTCGATTTCATACAGTTGTTTAAGAAATCGAACATCTAAATAGCTTTTATTCACTAAGTGGAAAAATTACACAATCACAAAACACGAATTGTCGTTCAGCACATTATACTCACCTCTGTATTGCTGCTGCACACAAAACTTACAAAGTATTAAGAGGAAATACACAATATGAACGTATCTAACCCAATCAAAACGTTCTCTTAACGCCATTGCAATTTAAACATCTACAGTGGCGCATTTTCAAATTGTGACCTCCTTAGCGATACCCCCTATGACATGAAATCCCGACGTAATCTTCATGGATAATCTTATCAGTTGGTTAAACGTTGGCCATATTTAAGTAAAATCAAGCAGTAAAAAAACAATATTATGTAACAATTTATCAGTCCAGTTCAAATTAACTACTAATTATTTAACTGGTATTTTCGTTGATGAAGTGTTTTTTTATTTAAAGTTTGTTAATCTGATATATAATTTGTAAGTCAGTCTGAACATTTTAAATGATAATAACAGTGGAATTTCAAAAGAAATACATGTATAATAAAATATTTCTTTAATAGTAAGTAATATTCAATGTTTAATAAAAAAATGTATAACTGGAGCTTAAAAGAAAATGCAATAATCAGTATTTGAAACTTTCAGAAGTAGAAATGTGCCTAACCCTAATAATATGATTTCTGCCTAATTATTACGAGAAAGATTAGGTTATTTCATAGTATACAAAGTGTTTTGAGTAAGCCAGTTAGGAGTTGATATAAATTACCTCCTCCATCACACACACACACACACACACACACACTATATATATATATATATATATATATATATAGGTAATACACACTATAGGTAATACTTGAATAAAATTAGACCTACTTAAACTGTTGGTATATATGTCTATTCATATATACTCTAATTGTAATCATTGAAAAGAAGACAAAGGGTTTTTGAAAAATTGCAAACCATTAGAAGTGGCAATGCTTTCAAAACAAATATAACCCCTATTTATCAATACAATTCGAAACTTTTTAAACCCAATATTTCCAAATAAAGCAAATTACTATACATTCATATACAGCTGTAGCCTGCAACGCTATAGTTACACGGTATTCACTTACGACGGGTTGGTTAGGTTTTGCTAGTGCGTAGGTCACAACAGTCCTATTGCAGAAATCAATATTGGTAATTGTAGAGAACAGGCATTTAGGGCAAAGTGCCAAAATTTGCACGATTTTTAAACAAGCAAAGCAAAAAAATTGTAAAATAGGACCAAATAAATAAAAGTAGGGTACACTAGGCTTAAATATATTATGACATAATATCAAAACGTGTTAAAAAAACAAAAATAATTTCAAATTCTTAACCTCAAAATAATCTTTACAAATATAAAGCACCATTAGGATACATAAAGGTCACAAGATCCAGGTTGATTGTAGATTCATTCAACAGGGGCATAAAAGGCACTGCAACCAAGAAGACCTGTTAAAATAAGAGAGTAAATTAATGAAATTTAGAGAAATATAAATAAATAAAAATTAATAAAAATGCCTATATGTAGCTAATTGGATTTTGTTAAGAATTCAGGAGTTCGTTCTCCTGAGAGGTTTATTCCTTGAACTTCAGGTGTCGGACCAGAGATCGAATTCAATGGATAAATTATTTACTTCTCTGCCGACAAGGGGTAGTTTAACATCATAAGTTAAGAGCAGGTAGGAGATGAGTTGACCGGAAGTATAAAAATGGTAAAGGGGATGAATTAAGTGGTAAGGTCCTTAAATGACTGTTGTTACAAGATTAACAAAAATGAAATCTACACGTTCAGTAGTTATTCAGTTAGTATATTTTGAAAGAATTTTTATTTAAACCAAACCTTACCTAACCAGATACCTGTAGATAGATTTTATTGAAAATAAGTAATACTTAGATTAGTAATCGTAAATAATATTTAGTAAAATAAATGTGTGTTTAACAGTGTATTGCATTTTCATAAGTTTAATGTAAGTTTGATCGTTATTTATACTTTTTGTCATTTACAACCACAAATCGTTATGATTTATTCTTAGGTATTGATGTAAAATTGAAAAATATATTTCTAGAGGGATGTCTTGTAGTTTATTTGAGAAAACCAATAGCGCATATTGATGTTATAAGTATAAAACATTTGTCTTTATTTAGTATTAAAGTTTTCAGCCGTCAAGTTTACTACTGTTGAATAGAAATTGTATGAAATGATTGCCAACAATGCCCGGAGTAAGGTAGGGCTATATATCCTCACGGATAAAATATAACAATAGAGTGTATGTGTACGGTAGCAAATCCGTGACTCTAGACCGACGCTCTAGAGGGTTTTATCATCAAGGGACAAAATGTAACCGAGCTATTGCCTGGGCACAACTTTAGGTGAATTTGGAATATATAATTCCCACTCATGATTTCTCATCGAGAGTGGGCTGGAAGTGAAACGTTTTCGACAGTATTTTCCTCGCACAGTAGTGTGACGTGTAGAATTTTAACAGGGGGTGGAGAGGTTATTGATGAGATGGCAGTTGGTTGTCTTGGCTACTTAATAACAAGAAGACCACAATATCAGAGGATTAAACAGTTATTGGATTTCACAATAGTATGATCTATGCATATAGTATTTTTTTATTCTACTATACTAGAATACTAGACATATTAGTTATTTTCTTTTCATTTTGAAAAGAGTGTGAAAAAGATTTGATTATTATTATTGAAATGGTTGTGAATACTAACTACAATACAGATTGAAAAACAAAATTAGGTAAAGGAATAACAAATATATATTATATTACCAAAAACTTGTGAGAAAGAGAAAAAAAATATACAACACTTTAATAATAACAGATACAGCGATCTACAAAATTGTTAAAAAAAAAGAAAACAATATAAACATTGCAATGTTTGTTTGTAGATTTTAAATACTATAAAATATGTTTAATAACATAAATATAACAGTAAATGTGAGAGAAGTGAAATACATCCAACGCGATAATGAAGCAGGAGCCTATAAAACATCTTTGGCGTAATGTTTAATTTAAATAAATGAAACCTCTGTACCACAAATGTCCTTTTCTTTTATTTAAAACCTTACGTACATTTCAATTGTATAGCAATCATCAATAAAATTAATTTACAATAAAAATACTCGGTACAAAATTTACAAGTATTTTTATTGTAAATTACCTCTGAGGATGATTCCTATGCAATTGAAATGTACATAACGTTTGAAATAAAAGAAAAAGTCATCAGTGGTATAGAGATTTTATTTATTTAAATTAAAGGAGCCTATATGTAGGTCAAACGGTAAACAAATCTAAAGTTAGGTACGAAGGACAAATTGCAATAGATATGTGGCACATACCTCGTCAGCCACAGAAGTAAGTCAGCCAGTGATGAGACTTTATTTTTTCAAGCGTTTCGGAATTACTCCATTTTCAAAACTTAAATAGTACTGTTTACACGCAAGTGTACCCAATATTCTGTTTGGTGGAACAATACTATTTAAGTTGGAAAATAGAATCATTCCGAAGCCCTTCGACAAAGGAAAATATTGTAATGTTAGGATAAAGGTACTCAAATATATAAAAAAACAATTTGTTCATTGTATAGATCATTGTGTAGATCAACAACTGATATACATTTCTGTTACTAAGTCACCATTTTCAGAAGTACTAATATTAATCTGTACTTTTGAAGATAGTGACTATAATGAACATCAGGTTTTGGTTTGTAGCAAATATATTCGTTTAGTTATGGGTTTTTAGTTATTGTGTTTGATGAATTCATATTGCACATTTGCTCAAGAGAATAAATAACAATAGTAAGTAATATCGTGTAACTTGAAGTAGCTTACGATAAAACGTATAAGATTGAGTGTACATAATTTTGAAAACGTTGAATTCTACTAAGACAGAATTTTTGTCGCGTCCGCAGCATACTTTAAGCTGTACGTGTCCCCTGGTAGCGCTGAATGACCAGCAGTGTTGGCTGAGAACCTGAGCCAAATAGAGACGATGCGTAAAACTGAAGCCAGTATTGTCTCTACTGGGAGGCTAGGCGGAGAATGGAAGACATCTCACGATCTGATATTGGATATAGTAAAGTAAGTAAATTAATAAGAAAGAATTTGCAAAAATACAATTTTATAGGATACAAATTTAAAAGAGCAATGTATAATTTTTAAATTAAAAATGTAAGAATTTTGTGAATTAGAAAGGTACAAAATGCAATCGTTTTAAAAATATTACGATAATTTCCTAACTTTTAAACCTATGTACATCTAAGGAAAACAATTTTTAAGCTGTAATATCTCCACAACTTTGTGTTTTTTATTTACAAGTACATGTGTGAAGCATCCATAGGCGTTTCAATCTATGCATGTTTAAATTACAACTTTATAAAAAATTTTATCACAATGCCATTCCTGTATCTATTACGGCTATCTCGTAGCGTTCCAGAGTACAAGAAAAGATATTTTATCCAAATTCATTTGGTTTAGTTTTTTATTTCAGGTGCCTATATCAAGATTTCTACTTAGTATGGACGAAAAAATAATAAGATATCAAAATATTGGATGTTCTTCAGGGAAGGATGGAGATAGGAAAGAAAGGAAGTAAATAGAGTCACATTTTATAGAAAGAGAGTAGGTATTAGGTACTTCTGGGAGAATGTGATTTAATAAACAAATAGAAGATATATAATAAGAGAAATATGGGATGAAAACGCTGTTATACCAAACTGGATTGATTCTGTCTCACTTAGGTTGTAGAGCTTTACCTACAAAAAAAAATAAAAATGATGGACATTACAAAAAAGATGAAACCTTTTACCTGAGATTGCTGTGATGTGAAAAGCCTTTTTTGTAAAGTTAGTGCAACTTGACTGAATGCCTGGTTGGAGCATGAACACCACGCTCCTTCCACCACCAGCTGATACGAACAGTTTGAATTCGCAAACAGTAGCTACAGTCCAGTCAGTCAGCAATACTAAGGACGACAACGACTTTCAAATTAGGATTACTGTAAAAAGGTAGGGGGAATTTAGTGGGAGTAGTTCGACTACCGTTCTACATTCCAAGCTTTGTGGCGCGTTCTGCAACAAGATGCTCTACATTCCAAGCTATGTGGTGTGCTCTGTAACAAGAAACTTCTACATTCCAAGCTTTGTGGCGCGTTCTGCAACAAGATGCTCTACATTCCAAGCTATGTGGTGTGCTCTGTAACCAGAAACTTCTACATTCCAAGCTTTGTGGCGCGTTCTGCAACAAGATGCTCTACATTCCAAGCTATGTGGTGTGCTCTGTAACCAGAAACTTCTACATTCCAAGCTTTGTGGCGCGTTCTGCAACAAGAAGCACATACATTCCAAGCTTTGTGGCGCGTTCTGCAACAAGATGCTCTACATTCCAAGCTATGTGGTGTGCTCTGTAACAAGAAACTTCTACATTCCAAGCTTTGTGGCGCGTTCTGCAACAAGATGCTCTATATTCCAAGCTATGTGGTGTGCTCTGTAACAAGAAACTTCTACATTCCAAGCTTTGTGGCGCGTTCTGCAACAAGATGCTCTACATTCCAAGCTATGTGGTGTGCTCTGTAACCAGAAACTTCTACATTCCAAGCTTTGTGGCGCGTTCTGCAACAAGATGCTCTACATTCCAAGCTATGTGGTGTGCTCTGTAACAAGAAACTTCTACATTCCAAGCTTTGTGGCGCGTTCTGCAACAAGATGCTCTACATTCCAAGCTATGTGGTGTGCTCTGTAACAAGAAACTTCTACATTCCAAGCTTTGTGGCGCGTTCTGCAACAAGATGCTCTACATTCCAAGCTATGTGGTGTGCTCTGTAACCAGAAACTTCTACATTCCAAGCTTTGTGGCGCGTTCTGCAACAAGAAGCACATACATTCCAAGCTTTGTGGCGCGTTCTGCAACAAGATGCTCTACATTCCAAGCTATGTGGTGTGCTCTGTAACAAGAAACTTCTACATTCCAAGCTTTGTGGCGCGTTCTGCAACAAGATGCTCTACATTCCAAGCTATGTGGTGTGCTCTGTAACAAGAAACTTCTACATTCCAAGCTTTGTGGCGCGTTCTGCAACAAGATGCTCTACATTCCAAGCTATGTGGTGTGCTCTGTAACCAGAAACTTCTACATTCCAAGCTTTGTGGCGCGTTCTGCAACAAGATGCTCTACATTCCAAGCTATGTGGTGTGCTCTGTAACAAGAAACTTCTACATTCCAAGCTTTGTGGCGCGTTCTGCAACAAGATGCTCTACATTCCAAGCTATGTGGTGTGCTCTGTAACCAGAAACTTCTACATTCCAAGCTTTGTGGCGCGTTCTGCAACAAGATGCTCTACTTTCCAAGCTATGTGGTGTGCTCTGTAACCAGAAACTTCTACATTCCAAGCTTTGTGGCGCGTTCTGCAACAAGAAGCACATACATTCCAAGCTATGTGGTGTGCTCTATAACCAGAAACTTCTACATTCCAAGCTTTGTGGCGCGTTCTGCAACAAGATTCTCTACATTCCAAGCTATGTGGTGTGCTCTGTAACCAGAAACTTCTACATTCCAAGCTTTGTGGCGCGTTCTGCAACAAGATGCTCTACATTCCAAGCTATGTGGTGTGCTCTGTAACAAGAAACTTCTACATTCCAAGCTTTGTGGCGCGTTCTGCAACAAGATGCTCTACATTCCAAGCTATGTGGTGTGCTCTGTAACCAGAAACTTCTACATTCCAAGCTTTGTGGCGCGTTCTGCAACAAGATGCTCTACATTCCAAGCTATGTGGTGTGCTCTGTAACAAGAAACTTCTACATTCCAAGCTTTGTGGCGCGTTCTGCAACAAGATGCTCTACATTCCAAGCTATGTGGTGTGCTCTGTAACAAAGAAACTTCTACATTCCAAGCTTTGTGGCGCGTTCTGCAACAAGATGCTCTACATTCCAAGCTATGTGGTGTGCTCTGTAACCAGAAACTTCTACATTCCAAGCTTTGTGGCGCGTTCTGCAACAAGAAGCACATACATTCCAAGCTTTGTGGCGCGTTCTGCAACAAGATGCTCTACATTCCAAGCTATGTGGTGTGCTCTGTAACCAGAAACTTCTACATTCCAAGCTTTGTGGCGCGTTCTGCAACAAGAAGCACATACATTCCAAGCTTTGTGGCGCGTTCTGCAACAAGATGCTCTACATTCCAAGCTATGTGGTGTGCTCTGTAACAAGAAACTTCTACATTCCAAGCTTTGTGGCGCGTTCTGCAACAAGATGCTCTACATTCCAAGCTATGTGGTGTGCTCTGTAACAAGAAACTTCTACATTCCAAGCTTTGTGGCGCGTTCTGCAACAAGATGCTCTACATTCCAAGCTATGTGGTGTGCTCTGTAACAAGAAACTTCTACATTCCAAGCTTTGTGGCGCGTTCTGCAACAAGATGCTCTACATTCCAAGCTATGTGGTGTGCTCTGTAACCAGAAACTTCTACATTCCAAGCTTTGTGGCGCGTTCTGCAACAAGATGCTCTACATTCCAAGCTATGTGGTGTGCTCTGTAACCAGAAACGTCTACATTTCAAGCTATGTGGCGCGTTCTGTAACAACATGCTCTACATTCCAAGCTATGTGGTGTGCTCTGTAACCAGAAACTTCTACATTCCAAGCTTTGTGGCGCGTTCTGCAACAAGATGCTCTACATTCCAAGCTATGTGGTGTGCTCTGTAACCAGAAACTTCTACATTCCAAGCTTTGTGGCGCGTTCTGCAACAACATGCTCTACATTCCAAGCTATGTGGTGTGCTCTGTAACCAGAAACTTCTACATTTCAAGCTATGTGGCGCGTTCTGTAACAAGAAATTACAACTGAAGATTGTGAAAAATAAACCGTTCTGCGAGGAACACGTGAAATACTGAAGTCTGATTTTGTAACTTAAAATTCATCCCTAGCCTATCTACGTTTAATACCAACATCAGTCTTTTCATTTTCAATAATTGTAAAGTCGATAAACAAGATCATCAAATATCGTTGCTGCTCTTAAGCAACAAGTTTTATTCTGATTTCTTGTGAAAGTAATATAGCTACCCGTAGATTTTACTTCACCTTATATCATCACACATCCCCTGGGCTGCGTTAAAGGAAGGCTATTATTTTTTATATCTTTTAGTTTTCACATATGTTATTTAAAAATACATTCTAAAGAAAAAAAGTATTTAGAAATATCATAAGCCAAAAACAGTGTTTAAAATTTAAAAATTCTCAAACATAATAATTTTCTACCAACCTACAAAGCATTGCATAATCTAAATCTCTCCTTATAACTCAGAGCAAATAATATAAAATAAAGCTATTTGATAATATAGCTGCAATTATGTAGGCAAACGTTTTATAAAGTTTACTAATACTTATATATAAGTAAGCAGCCGGTTAGGTTTAGCTTTGAAAGCTAATTTTTCTTTCTTATTAAGACGAAGACGAATCGGATATTTTCAATTAGCTTCAGTAAAATAAGAATTTGTATTACATTTTCTTAGAAAATCTAATCATTTATTCAACTAAATCAATAGTATCCACTTGTACATTTGTATTTTAAATAACGAAAAAACAAATAGTGTTTGCTACTACATCGAACTCCTATTAAGTGTAAAGTACTAGTAAGACCTTTTTGTTGTTCAATCCATCTGGGAAAAATATTTTAAAGTAAATATCTTGGAATACGTATTCAAGTAGGAACACGTGTGTGATCCTTTTACTCAGAAAGTGTAGGACGGAATATTTTTCTTGTATAGGATTTCCTTTCCACGAGGGTGAATAAATCTTTTGAGTAGAAAACTTGGTTAAGCGGATAAGACTTTCAATATAAGTATATTATATTGACAATTAAGGTAATATACAAATACTAATAATGTTTGGGTTTTAATCCGAAACAGACTTACATATTTTCACAATTTCACGTATAGTTATATTAACTACAGGCATTTACGTGTATGAATAGTGCTGTCTTAGACACGAATTATTAAATATTCTCACGAGTACTCTTTGGTAAGATAACGTGGTTGTCGAAACGATTTTGACTGCAGACGAAAGTTACCGATGATAATTGTAACTGATTTATGTATTAATATGGCTCACTAGAGACAGGTTTGAACTCCATTGTAAACAAGGAGGTCATGTGACCAGCGTTACTCTTTATTTTCTTTTATCAATCAAAATTTGACAGTAGGTACTCGATTTCACTGACTTAGAGAGCCTAGGGTATAATAAATAGTTTAAAAATTCTACGGTGCTACCTGGAGTTGAACATGGACCCTTCAGTTTTTTAGTTAAATATATCTACTACACTACTTAGAAAAGACGTTGATGATGGCACCAAATAACACGTAGTTAAAATAACAAATCTATACGATCCCACAGGCCGAATTACGTTTACATATAAAAATAAATTAACCCCATTTAGCTAGGCCCAGTTGTAAATTTGCCTCTTATTTTAATATTTTTATGTTATATTTCGTTCCAATCTTCGACACTTTTTCCGACAGCAAATTTATTTATTACTTACTCTTAAGCTATCTATAACTGTAGGTTAGACACTTGGCAGAGGAGTTTTGACCATTTTTTGTTTGGATTTAGGTAAATTCCTTTCTAAATAAGAAAAACCGAAATAGTGAAATGATCTCAAATTTTATTTAAGCTACGAATGAGAAATTGGAATTTTTTTAGATTCACTTGTTAATCAAATATACTTAGGTGTAGTGTTGAAATAGACAGGCGTTCTCGACCTAAAAACGTAAACCCTTTGCAAATGGTATTACTCCAAGAATAGAAAACAAAATAAATTCAAAGGCAGTGCCGGTATAAATATGTTGGGCACTCACGAGGAACGTGCCTTACGGGAAATTTGAAAGATCTGTGCTTTGTGTTTATTTCATGAACGTTTTAAAGATAGTGTAATACCACCTTATGAAGCTTCGTTAAAAATTACAACATTTTTTTCTGTTCAACCAGGTTTAAAGTTTCAAAGCTACCCCAGCCCTGGTGATTGCCAACTGTATCGAGTAAACGTTGTGACCAAGCAATTGAGTTTTAGTTTACCCTCAGCGAATGCGGTAATCAAGAATTGCCCTTCCATTACCGAGATCAATAGCTCTGCGGATACATAAGGCAGTTCATTGCATCACTATTTGAAGTTTAACAAAGCATAACCTAAAAAACATAGCGTAAATAACTCGTAAATGTAAGATAAAAGAATCTAGTAGAATAGAAAATATAAAAAAAATTAGCGATCTATAGTGTTGGAATATTTTTGATGGTTTGTAGTTTTACTATTGGTAAAAGCCGAATGAGTTGAGCATAGCATCTTAGTAGAACAGAAATCTGGATAAGACAGAATTATAGAATGAGTTGCAGCCTCATTAACTCAGCTACTCACGTGTCCCTCGTGTGTGTGTGTGTGTGTGTGTATGCGCGCGCCTGTGTATTTGTGTGTGTGTGTCTTTTAACAAACATTGATATCCCAAAATGTTTTTCTAATTGCCGAATTGACTAAATGAGAAAAGAAAAAAAACTATAAAAGCGTAGTGATCATCGAAACAATAAATTCAGTCAAACTTGATGAACAAAGCACCTAAAATTTATTGATATAACATTGATATACTGGGTTTATGACATTTCTAAAAGTCAGTGCGTCGGGAACCACTGTAACAGATGAACACGTCCAAGGTTGGTGAAGGAATATATCACATATATATTTCATAGATACTTTATACCAACCATCAAGTTCCAAAACAGTATATCACTTTCACATCCAGAGCACGGAGAGCTAATTTATCTCCTGGAACCAGGATTCTATGCATGACATAAGTAAAACTATTAAAACATTTTTTAAACACTTTTAATTAAACCTGTAAATATAAAATTGACGATATTAATTTAATTTTCATTTAAAAAGATACACAAATAGCCCCTAATTGAAAGCGTTGTGTAGACATTGTAGGCCACAACAATATATAATCAGTGAATTCACAACTGAGTAATATTGTTAGAAAAGTGACGCGTTATTCAATAATTCTTTATTACTTGGATTAGATGTTTAAATAGTTGTTGGATAGAGCAATGTCATAAAGTAGATCTGATAAAGCAAAGATAGCTTAATTATTCTAGTGACACAAGTTATATAAATAAATTTACCCATGATTAGAGGGCATTTACTACGTACTCTCCCCCACACACGCAAACAAACCCATATGAACACGCACGCACGCACGCACACACACTCACACACACACACACACAAACACACACACATACACATACACATACACATACACATACACACACGCACGCACGCACGCACGCACGCACGCACGCACCCACTAACACACACATACACACACACACACACACACACACACACACACATACACACACACACACACACACACACACACACACACACACACACACACACACACACACATACACACATACACACACACACACACACACACTCATATATATATATATATATATATATATATGTATGTATATATATCCGTGAGTGTGACTATATGTTTGTATTTCTTTATTTACGTTTCTGTAATAATAAATATTTCATATCAAGAGTTGTCTTTTTCGAAGCTGTTTTAAGATATTCGCGGATATACATTGTCAGTAGTATCAAAAGTAAGTGAAAACCAGAACAACAACGTGTCTTATTACAGGTCCGGATAAATGTTTTTTTAAAATTTATTACACTTTTGCTTCATTTGTGACCAGACTTTTTGTTAACTAAAAGTTCTTAAATTTTTAACTTACACTTGAGGGAAGCAAGTGTTTTTTTTTATATTGCTCACAAAGAATGGGCTGATATAATTTAACCTAAATGAAATGATTCTAATAACTATATGAATTTGAGACATTTGTATATACATATGTTTCTTATTAGTTCCATTTTTTCGGTTATATTGAAGTATTTTTTTTATTATTTAACAATCTCAAAATAGAACCAAAGGCTAAAATATGTTGAATTTGAGTGTTTCCCGTTATTTGTACAACAAATGTAAATTAAAAATTTAAAACATTTTGTTACATGAAAAATTAAGGTTACACATAGTTATTATGGGTTTCAATAAAACAATACATTAACTAGTTAATTTTAATATAATTACTTTTTATATTTAATTAAATAAGATGTAAAATTCCTATACTAGGACATATTTTATATTTAAAAAAAAAATGTTTTTTATTAACTTAAAACTAGGAGGTAAATTTGTTTTGTACTAAAAAATTCCTTAAATAATCCTACAATCTGGTCATTCAATTGTGTGATGACTTTCAACAAAAAAATCCCCAAGATATAGTGATTCAAAGGGTCAAATATCATTAATTTATGTTTTTAAAACCAACGTCAAGTGACTGGTTCTCTGGCAGAATTTGGCAACCAGTAGAGGTTTTGGCTCGTGTCAGATCTGCTTGTTTCAAATTGTACCTGCGTCGGCTGTTTACAGGTAGGTGTGGATCCAGAAGAAAACAACGGCCAAGAGGAAGACTCTGCGTTGCTGGGTGGGTAGATCGTCGCAATTTGTATAACCCTTAATTGTAATGTTTCGTGGTTAGATTTTGAACAGCAAGATCCGGTTGTATGTGATCCCTTTCATGGGATTTTAGTTTCTTGACCCTTTACTTTACGTCGTTCACATTTTGGCTGTAGTAAATTTAGTAATCATGAGCAATAGAAAATGGGTATGACGCCTTTACAAAGGGGTTTTAAATACCGTCAATATAGCTTGGCAATGTTCTTCAATTGGTAAGAAAAATATAGCAAAAATGAACAACCATAGGGGAAATTTGTTACAACTAATTTAAAACTGAGGCGCCCATAATACTAGGAAAGGGTTTTCAATCCTCTTTAACAATGGACTGCTTTTGAATTTCACCAAACGCGAATAATCTTTCAACATTACCATATGCATTTACACTATAAGCCGAGTAGAACAGCAAATAAATAGTAAAACAATGGAACGCAAAAACTTGTTTCATGAACTGTAAGACCAGAGAATTGTCGTACCGGAAGTTTTTATGTTTCCGATTGTTTATATAAAAAGGTCCTACTATTTCCGTTATGTAGCCAAGCTCACAATGTTTGAAGGGAAAACTTCATCCTAGTTTTTGCTGAAGATAGAATTTGATATTATTTCCTCAACTTGTTTGAATAATAAGTTCGACGACCTGCTTAGATGACGCTCCAATTCAACCTATTCTCAGAACAAATGGACGATTATATCTGCATTTATTTTCACCTAATCCCTAGTAACGATTTCTATTATTTCTTCTAAAAACTAAAGAATAGACACCTAACTATGATACCAAAAGAGAGTTTTATCTCCTTGCGCTATAATATATTCTTATCACTATATTTATTTCTTATCTTATGCAGGTGATAATAACTATAAAGGATGCAACTTCAAATATTAAAAGTTAACTTTTGAAAATATGTCATTTTTATTTGTTTGCATGATGTAAATATTTTCCATGTTGACCGAGACTTAAAAACAGACTGAAATGTTGGAAGATAAACGGGCAACACAATTGGCCGAGAGAATTTCGGTTTATGTGAGCTAGAGACCCCTTCAATATATGCTACTATTCATGCTATCTTAATTCACAGTGCTTTTATAGAAACTTGGATATCTTTGTATTAATACTCAATTATCTAACAGTATTTTAGTAACAGCTTAATGGAGTGTGATGTAATTTTTTACTTAGATAAATAAAACCTCCTATACAAAAAAAAAACTTTTTATTTAAATATTCAAGTAAATTTCGATTGCAAAGCAATTATCTTCAGTGGAAACTATTACAAAATTATATCACGTTATCGAAATGTACAGAAATATAAAAACAATAATATTTTGTTGTTAAGGGGTTTCATTTATTTAAAATTATAAAATGGATTCCAATAGTTTTAAATTTATGAACAGCTACGCGAATTTGTAACCACATATCTACGTTGTAATACAATAGACAATACGTGTATAGGATGTAAACATGAACATAGCAAACTGTTATGTAACACAAACTAAGTATAGTACTACGTTTTGTGTCAAAGGTACAATGTTTAAATTCCCTTCACACTACCCGAAATATATATATATATATATATATATATATATATTTGTGTGTGTGTGTGTGTGTGTGTATGTGTGTGTGTGTGTGTGTGTGTGTGTGTGTGTGTGTGTGTGTGTGTGTGTGTGTGTGTGTGTGTGTGTGTGTATACACGGTTAAATGCTTCTTCGAGCAAAGTACCTTATTGTAATAAAAAAACAAATTACTTTATGATTGCTTATCAGTTTAGAGCAGGTATAAAATGCACGATAAACATAAAGTTTTAATGTTTACGTAAAACAATGTAAAACAGTTAAGTAAAGCTTTATGGAAAGCCCGGATAAAGTTTACTGGAAGTAAAACTTGAGCATTAAACCCACCCTTTCTATTAAGGAAAGTAAAAGTGACGACGCCTCGTCCTCACCATTTAAGGGTAACTAATATTTACCACATTATATTTCCGATACACATTTTAATACGAATTTTTTATACTTATAATTTATCCATAAATATTTTATGTAAGAAGTTTAATGAAAATGTACAGAAAATCACTAACAATGCTAAAACAATTACATTGAGGCACTCGGGGCAGTGCTGACAAAAGTGAAAACCTTTATTGTCACGTATAGACATATTTTGAATTGAGAAAAAACATTTGATTTTGCCTGTTGGGAAATTACCTAAACATATTTTAGGATTTGACATGCAAATAACATCAAAACATACAATTACAGTTTGCAAAGTTTTCATACAATGAAATGAAAATATAAGATAATTAACATATTTGTCATATTAAATAATAATACAGACTTTTTTAACTTGAACACACTAGAACTACATATAACCTACGTATTAGAGTTAAATAATTTGGAAAATGGTCAACAAAAATCACAAAAAATATGAAATTAAATATATTTTATTTTATTTTTATATCTTAATATTAATATATTTTATTGTTAGAAAAAACTTTTATTAAATACTTTCTGAATACAAATTTTCTTAACAAATTCAATTAAAATCATTTGTTAAAATGTATCACACCAGCCTAAGAATGTTTTCATTTCGAAAATTGGATTACAATACATAACGTTTTATTAGCGTTTTATTGCAGTACTTGTATTGAGATCTATCAAAATATAAATAAATTACTAAACTTATTAACTGACCGAAACTATTTGATATTAATCTTTATCCTTAACAATGTTCAGTCAATAATGTAACACAACCATACATTGCAACAAGGTATAACATAAAATCGGCAGATGTATGGAATCATGTGTTATTATTTAAATGGGGCAGTATATACATATATCGTAACGTAATTTTGTCCTTTCTTTTTCGATGTCGTCTAGGACTCACAGCTTTACCTCGCGAAGAATCCGGTTTTGTGTGCAACAGGTAGTATTATTAGAATAATAGATACATTTAAAAAACTAGCCTTGTATACAAATAAAGCACTTCTCCAACTATTTAATATGATTCACAAATTAAGGGAAACCACAGAGAAAATAATAGAACATAATTTCTAAATACGATTTCTTTTACCTAGACTTTTCAAATATTCACATACATGTTAATTTTGATTTATCTATGATAAGACAAAAATGCTTTGTATTGCCTATTTTAGATTCATAAAGTTCTACTGTGTATACAAATTTCATTTCCTCCTAAATAACATAAACCTATTTTTACAATAGGTAATTAAAAGTGTTCAATCTTACAAAAGTGAATCATATATATATATATATATATATATATATATATATATATATATATATATATATATATATATAATACAGGTGTGTGTGTGTGTCTGTGTCGATACGTATCCCCTCATGGATGGAATATTACGATAAATACTTACTATTTGGCGTATAATCGCTCGTTTCGTAGTACATAAACACAGTTCCGATGTTTCAACAGAATTTCATCTACCCTCGCGAAGTGAACCCAACCACAGATCCAACTGAAGTGATTCGCTCCCAAAGTTCTTCTCACCTTGTCAATGCTAGACCAGGTTGTGGCGAAACGTCGGATCCGTGCTTTTATGCAATACAAAATGAACTGATGTACTCCAGATGTGTAGGTAAACGTTTGAATATCTTCATAGCCAAAATTTAATATATAAAATAAGTTTAAAATATATTATTAGTCAATTATTGAAGAAATTATACAGAATAAGTATGGTAAGACTTGTCATATACTCTCCATGAAAAAACATTTACACTAATGATGAAGTGTACGAACAGACTAATATTACAAATGATGCTTGCCTTACAACGGTAAAATACAATAGTAATTAGTTTTATATTTAGGTTACGTCTATATTTAAAATGAATAATACAAAAATCATATAAAAATACACACACATACACACACCACGCATACACACACACGCACACACACACACACACACACATACAAACACGCACACACACACACACACACACATATATATATATATATATATATATATATATATATATATATATATATTTGTGAAATGAAATTAAGAATATCACGAAGGCTACGTTAGAATTATTTAAACCATAAATCGTGTCTCCAAAACACTATCAACGTATCTTATAAAATCTGAAAACTTACAGGCAACTACACAACCAGAGATTGATTTATTTTTAAAGTATGATGAAATTCATTTTGAAAAGCAATATATTTTGAACCTGAAAGCCAATGATGCGAGGCCCATCAAGGATACAAGTTGGATGGGTGCCAATGTTATGGGCTATTAGGCGCCGGCTGGATTCTTGATTAACTTAATCTTGTTTTATGCACCCATATTTGTCCGTGTTCCAGAACGAATTCATCTTTCATGAGATTACAAATTGTTTACACTGAACATTCTTCAATATCTCCATATAAAGTAAAGACAGCACAGAATATTGAGTAGGCCTAGATCGTAGATTAGTTTCAACGCTTGTAAGTTGAAGGAAATATACAAGTGTTTACTAAAACTATTTTTTAACCAACCCGTGGGTAATTGTTTTGATTTCGAACATTTTATTGGAAGTAATTATTCATATTTATTTTGTTATCATGTTTACATTTACAAAGATCATTGTTTAAATAAATGTGATTGACTTGCGAATCAGGTACACCTATTTATTAACATAGACAACGTTTCAACCCGATGTTGAAACGTTACCTGTGTAAATAAATGCAGTTATACCTGAGTAGCAAGTCAACCAATTTTGTTTAAACAAATTTATTTTGAATTACATTCCTAACGAAATACATCTGTCTATACGAGATAAAAGAGGACTGGATAAGATTACAATAGCTCGTCGAACGTATATTAATAATGCCACGGTATGGTTCTGGATGTAAAGATCCCTAACGGTGGTGCATCTGAGGGGACTGCCTAGTTATGAAGATCTGGCCACAAGAGTTGCTACAGAACTCTTTTTTGGGTACTAGGTTATTGGAGTGTTACTCGTGTGGACTACAAAAGTGTGGAGTAACGGTAGGATTAAGGAGGTTGATTTTCTAACATGACAAGAAACACCTCAACCACAACCAACTGCAAAAATACGACTATTTTATACATTCCCAAAAGGGTTATTGAAATATCGAAATCTTGTTGGTGTTCATGACGAGCTGGTTGTTAATTACTTGTTGCACTTTAATATTACTTGCGACCAGACATTTTGTTAACTAAAGGTTGTTAAATTGTCAACTTACACTTGGAGGAAACATTTTCGTCTGACGACTTCTTCACCCTCGTATTTCTGCCACTAGGATTGCTGCAGATGTGCTTCTTTGGTACCAAAATCTAAAAGTTAGAAGTGATGTGATCAAAGAGTATGTGTGATCTGTGCCGTGTTTGTTCATTTAGGATGTCGTTTCTATGTGTGTTGCTATGTCTGTATATTTCATATTGTTCTAGTGTGTTTATTTTATGGTCTTTGTTGCATGTGATTAGGATGTTCATGTTATGTCCCATACTATTGCATGAGTATTTAGTGTCCATGAGGTGATTTGAGAAGGTGAATTCAATAGTAGTGTGCAATGTGCTGTTAGTACCAAAAAAGCACAACTGCAGCATTCCCAGCGGGAAAAATACCAGACTGAAGAAGTCGAAAGACTAAAACATTAGCTCGAAGTGTAAGTTAACAATTTAACAACCTTTCAATAAAAAAAAAGTCTGGTCGCAAGTAGTATCAAAGCGTAATAAGGTTATTGAAAGAGCCTATATTCCTAAGGTATAACAGAAAACTCTAACTCGTAGTGACGAAAAATGTTGGAGACTTTTGCTGACCATCCCCTACAAACGGATCTGCTCAGTTAGAGTTGCCTGTCTCCTACTCTCGACTGAGCATGGTTACCAATATTCATATCAATAGAAAATATGAGTAAAGGACCCTTTACTGAGACGTCATGTATGCAGAGGATATATTTCAAGGTATTGCACTGAACATGTGAAAAATGAAAAGTGAACATTCAAACAAGAGGGCAGCAGTATAATGGGATCCACGGAAAGAAAAGGGGAAAGATGATGACAGAGATTTAGTTAAAAAAAATATTCA
Source organism: Prosapia bicincta (assembly GCA_036971475.1). Lineage (NCBI taxonomy): Eukaryota > Metazoa > Arthropoda > Insecta > Hemiptera > Cercopidae > Prosapia > Prosapia bicincta. Next base: position 201,881,265 of record JBAIZL010000001.1, on the reverse strand, counting down.
TAAATTGTTTAGGTCCTATTTTTTATCGTATTGTGCAGAATGTAAACATTATTATCTATCAATTTCAACAATATTTCTATGTTGTTCCTCTTGAAATCACTGAGGAAACCCATTCAGTGAACTATTCATGGTTGTGAGGCACAATGGGTATATTCTTGTGGTTGCCACATCATTGTACAATGAAATAGAGGGAAACGCTCCGACTGGGGAATAATGAAAGTCAGGGTTTTTGCCCTTTTCAGAAATATTGCAACGTGAACGCGTGGGTTAAAGAAGCGACCCGACGTAGACTCGTGAGTAGGTAATTGTTCTACAATGTAAAGTTTTGCTAAATCGGCCTCCAGGGCGTAATTGCCAATGTCTGAACAGTACGACTGTAATCTCCTTCAAAAAAAGAAAACATGTTTTACAGCTTTGTCCGTACGCGTCGCTTTCCTTGGGTTATTTTTGCTCTCGTAAAAGCCTTGGAACTGCCATTTCGATTTGTGAAGCAAAAAGTTAAATTTGTAAAACCATTTCAACTACGTTGCCGTGGTAGCTATCAGCAGAATTACAACTGTCTCTACAAATAGCTCACGCTCTGGATGCAAAACATAGGCAGAATAATAAAGTACTGTAAAAGAGAACATAGTGAAGAATATACCTTTAAAAGTTAACGCTGCAAACAGCGTTATTGAATAAATATACATATTTACATATTTATGGTTTTGGTATTAAATAGTACAACTGTTTTCCAATTTTAGATATTGATGGTTCTTCGTCGAAGAAGTGAAATAGATAATTTACTAGAAAGGGTTTTATAATAATGGATTATATTATGTATTTAAACTTTATGGTAATTTTATTCATCTGGCTACTAAACAGTGCCGCCGTACTGTTTTATATCGCTCGGGGCAAGAAATTTAATACCACGTACATCTTCACAAAATTGCACCTACGTGTAAGCATTACACACAAAGCGAGGAACACTGTTAAATACATGAAATTATAAAAGTTCCACACAAAAACAAGGGGTGACTCGAAATATACCGTTTTGGCCAATTGGGCCTCCTCGTTTGAGTTCCCTGAACCGGGTGGTAGTTATCCTCAAACGAGCTGCCTCTGTCTCACATGAGCATGTAGTTAGTAGACCTACCACAAGTAGTGGGTAGAGAACCCCTGTACCAAGGTAATTAGATGTTCCATTGAGAATAATGAGATAATGAATGAAACAGTGGGATAAGTGTTGCACAAGAGAGGAATTAAAAAGCCTGGATAGAAAATAATAGAGGTTTTACTTATACGCAAGTACCTTTATAACGTGTAATATAAAATATGCAGGTGTTTTCTAATTTCTCGTCATTTTTCCGTGTTTGTTATAAGTAATAAGATAGTTTATAGAAATGATTCTAATACACTGAATCAGTATTCAAACAAGTAATACAAAAAAAAATTCCTACCTAACTTAACAAAGAAAATTTTATTTTACTTTTTTTATTTTTCAATCATAACTAATATAAATATATACATACATATATACATACATACATACATACATATATACATACATACATATATACATATATACATACATACATACATATTAGTCAGAATAATAATATCAAGTGGAAAAATATAAAATGAATTTCCTTGCAATTTTACATTATACTTTCTGTGTATGGTGTTGGACTATTATTTTATTATGTAACTACTTATACGTTTTTTGTCGCTTGAATATTGTTGTAGTTTCTATTCGCTCTACTTTCGCATTGTCTGTTTGTGAAGCAAGATTAGATGCCGTTAATCCAGATTGTTTGTTTATTTTATTCTTTTTATTTATTTTTAATCCTTGAGCATTTTTTTTTTTTTTGAACTGTGTGGTAAACATAGCAACATTTTGAGGTTGTACAATGTTTTGTACACCGGACGAAAACCAGTTTTGAGCAAACAAAAATCATATACTTCCTTGAGAAAATATTATCTAGCTATGGGAAAGATGGCTTAATGCCAAAGCGTTAGATTTTGAGCATGAAGTTAATCAGTTCGAATTCGACAAAGACCATCAAGTTTTTATAATTTAATTACTAAATAAATGTTTTAAAATTCCTTGTTAACATCTATCATCATCCACTACAGGTTAAAAAATGTATTTGATCGTGATTGGATAGTTAAAAATGTATTTTACTAGCGATTGAAAAAGTTTACAAAATATAAATCCGGAGAGTGTGAGCTAACAGAAAGATCTTAAAAATAGTAAAGAATTCGATGATTACCTTTATTTAATTATTAAACTTTTGATATTACTTGCGACCAGACTTTTTGTTAACTTGAGGTGGTTAAATTGTTAACTTACACTTGGAGGAAACGTTTTCGCCTTACGACTTCTTCTGCCTCATATTTTTGCCCCTAGGTTTGCTGCAGTAGTGCTTTTTTGGTTCCAAATTGTGAAAGTTAGAAGTGATGTGATCAAAGAGTATGTGAGATCTGTGTCGTGTTTGTTGTTCATTTGGGATGTCCTTTTTATGGGTGTTACAATGTCTGTATATTTCATATTGTTTTACTATGTTTAATTTAAGGCCTTTGTTGCATGTGTGGAGGATGCTCATGTTATTTTCCATACTATTGCATGAGTGTTTAGTGTTCATGAGGTGATTTGCGAAGGTGGATTCAATAGTAGTTTACTGTGGACTTTTGTGCGAGAGATCTCCCTGTGTGTCCAACACAAAACTTATTGCAGTTGTTGCATTGTAGTTTGTACATTCCTGGGTCATTGTATATGTTGGTATTGGTGTGTCTGATAGCCGTTTGGCTTTTATTTGTTGTTCTGTAAGCTACATTATATCCTGCTTTTTTAATTTTGTGTGCTATTTTATTTTTCAGTTTGTTTATGTATATGAGGGTGATGAATTTGTTTGTGTTCGTGTTTTTGTTGTTTGTGTTGTTTTTGCTGTTCTTGTTAAGTGTTTTTCTGTGTTGTATATCTATTAGATAATTATCACATCCATTTTTGTGAGCTAAATATTTGACTGTGTTTAGTTCCTGCGTGTAGTTAGTTATGAACACAGGTATCTTGTTTAGTCTGTGTAGTAAATGTTTCCATGCTCCGTGTTTATGCTGTATTGAGCAGTTCGATGTGTTGTGTACATCATTTTAAGGTTGTACTATGGAGGTTCGGACGAAAACCAGTTTTGAGCAAACAAAAATCATATACTTCCTTGAGAAAATATTATCTAGCTATGGGAAAGTTGGCTTAGTGCCAAAGCGTTAGATTTTGAACATGAAGATAATCAGTTCGAATTCGATGAAGGCCATAAAATTTTTATAATTTAATTATTAAATAAATATTTTAAAATTCCTTGTTAACATCTATCATCATCCACTACAGGTTAAAAAATGTATTTGATCGTGATTGGATAGTTAAAAATGTATTTTACTAGCGATTGAAAATGTTTACAAAATATAAATCCGGAGAGTGTGACCTAACAGAAAGATCTTAAAAAGAGTAAAGAATTCAGTGATTACCTTTATTTACTTATTAAACTTTTGATATTACTTGCGACCAGACTTTTTGTTAACTAGAGATGGTTAAATTGTTAACTTACACTTGGAGGAAACGTTTTCGTCTTATGATTTCTTCAGTCTCGTATTTTTGCCGCTAGGATTGCTGCTGTTGTGCTTCCTTGGTACAAATTTTTGAAAGTTAGAAGTGATGTGATCGAAGATCATGTGTGATCTGTGTCGTGTTTGTTCATTTAGGATGATATTTTAATGTGTGTTGCTATGTCCGTATATTTCATATTGTTCTAGTGTGTTTAATTTATGACCTTTGTTGCATGTGTGGAGGATGCTCATGTTATTTTCCATACTTTTGCATGAGTGTTTAGTGTCCATGAGGTGATTTGCGAAGGTGGATTCAATAATAGTGTGCAGTGCCCTTTTGTGTTTTTTATATCTTTCGGCGAAAGATCTGCCTGTTTGTCCAATATAGAACTTATTGCAGTTGTTGCATTTTAGTTTGTATACTCATGGGTTATTGTGTGTGTTGGTATTGTTAGACATATTAATGCTGTTTCTGATAGCCGTTTGGCTTTTATTTGTTGTTTTGTAAGCTACATTGTATCCTGCTTTTTTTAATTGGTGTGCTATTATATTTGTGAGTTTCTTATGTATGTGAGGGTGATGAATTTGTTTGTGTTCGTGTTTTTGTTGTTTGTATTGTTGTTACTGTTCTTGTTGAATATTTTTCTGTGTAGCTTGAATATTAAATAATTGTCATATCCATTTTTGTGAGCTAGATATTTGATTGTGGTTGGTTCTTCTGTGTAGTTAGTTGTGGACATAGGTATTTTGTTTATTCTGTGTAGTAAATGTTTTAATGCTCCGTGTTTAATTTGTATTGCGTGATTCGATGTGCTTTGTATCAGTGTTTCTGTTATGGTTGGCTTGGGGTATATGTTGCATTCATGTTTGTTTTGATTTTTTTCTTATGGTGATCTCTAAGAAATTCTAAAATCCCGGGTTTGGTCCTTGGTAGCGCTAATAACCTCTAATATTTTTAGAAAGATGCCAAATATTTTATAATAATAAAATTTTTTCATATCCCAGGTGAATTTTCGTTCATATCCCACATCACGAAATAAAATTGCCCTTGCTTTAACCTCTAGTGACAATGGTTGGTTGATGCGCTTTCTTTGAACACAGAAGTCTTAATATAGGACAAAATTAACTTTGTTTAACTTGGTAAAATATGAAAAAAAATCATTATATATAATGCAATGTAATAACTGTATAAGGTAAACTTTATTAATTACAGGGTTTGTTTACAAAATAACAAAAAATAACAATTCAAACACAGATTATATGTTATTTACACAGGATTCGCCTAATAACGTTGGATTCCTTATCGTCATCCACAAACTCTTAAATATAAACCATGTACTTTTAAAAAGTACAATACTTATGAACTTCTTTTTGTATTAACGTATGATTTATATAATTAAGAGAGCCTGGTTATAATTCTAGTGTGTTTCCGTAAAATTTTAAATTTTTCACGCTGGTTTCACTGAGAGTCGTGTCTTACACAGGACGCATTTGTGTTTTTCGGTCATAAAAATATGTTTAAGCGCTTTGCTAAAACATATTTTAAAATAAGTTCCTTTGATTCAGATATATAAAATGCTGCTAAATCTTATAAAAATCATACAGAATATTTTTAAATTAAATCGAACCAGATTTATAGAAAATGAATTTGAAATCGGTGTTTGAGAACAGATAAATGTAATAACGTTCTAGGAAACACAAGAAAGCGATTCCAGATTTTTTCTTATAGTGCAATATAGACAACCTATTTTTAATATCGGTACTTAGATCCAGGTGTGACAAATGCGTTGGTGATGGAATAGTGGAGCATTTATATATTCTTTTAAATAAGTTACTCACATTGTGTGTGAGTAACAAAATTGTGGAATATCGTTGCGAGCACAATTTACTAATTTAAAATAAAATTTTATTCTGTATGAAGAGATAAATTTATGAATAAGAGTACCATTTTCGTTGCTAAAAGTAAAACATTATTTTGCGTTTTTTTAATATTATTGTTAGTTTAAATATCTACGTAGAGACTAGTATTTGGGAAATTGTAAAATAATAGGATGTATTTTGATGGTAATATTAAATGGAGATAGCTTTAGGATAACGCTAAATTAATTGTAGCTTATTCAAGTGGCTAGAAGAGTTGTGGAAAGTCTATAAATGAAGTATATTTCTAATAAAATGAAAATAATTTAAGTAATACAAAACAACAGTAAATGAAAGAATAGCCCTTACGTACATTTGGATAGCTATATTATCTTATTATTTAAAAATAAAATATAGACACCCTGTTACACTAGAAATATAAATTGAACATGTTTCAACTCTGGCCTAAAAGGCCTAAAAGACTAGCTTGTAATTTTATTCTAGTAAGTAGTCTAGATTACATTTTTATTGCCATGTCGGTATTGAAGGAAATGAATGCACATACCAGCTAGGGAAGAAAGGTAACAAACACCTTGCCACAGCTAGACAATCCTATATCTCTATTGGCAGCAAGAGACCTGATTGAATCTACAATCAATGGAAAAACAAAGGAAACCCAAAATGAAATGAGCGCTGGAAAGATATGGAGGGGCCTGGCGCACACATCGCTAATACCACACAGCCTACCTAGAGTGGAAGCGTTGCCAGATTCAGAATGCTTACGGGACATGACTATCTGCAATACCACCTATATAAAATAGGATTCAAACAGATTCAAATATTTGCCCTCTGTGCACCTGCCAAAACATGGATGCCCTACATCTTTGGAATTGCACAGCGTTGCAAGATGTGGAAGACCGAAGCCAGCATTGTCTGTACTGGGAGGCTAGGGGGAGAATGGGAGAAATGCCAAGATCTGGTATTGGCTAAAGTAAAGTAAGTAAGATTACATTTTTATAATAATAAGAACCTCTGATGATGATAATATGGTTATTCGAAATGTAAATATATAGTTAATCTTGTTAATTTAATGTGAAAGTTATTTTTGTGCTATTTGGGTCCTTATTAGTTTTCTTGAAATAGAGAGTTTATATTATATTTTTGCTTTATTAGGGCACTCTGATAATAATACAATTATCGAAATGTATTAAAGAGATATTACTTGGTACGTTTGTGTCCTATTTATGTTTGATTAATGTATGTGCTATTTGGATCATTATTAGTTTTCTTGAAATAGAGAGTTTATATTATATTTTTGCTTTATTAGGGCACTCTGATAATAATACAATTATCGAAATGTATTAAAGAGATATTACTTGGTACGTTTGTGTCCTATTTATGTTTGATTAATGTATGTGCTATTTGGATAATTATCAATAATTGTAGTCTAGATTATTGTTTTATTAGAATAGGACCCCAGATGATGATGATATGTTCATCGGAATTTAAATAAGTAGTTAATTTTGGTACTTTTACGGGAGTTATTCTAGATTAGTCTTCAGGGCTATTTGGATTATTATCAACAGGTTTATTGTAATATGGTTGCAGCTTTTATTATATTGTAATTTAATACTTTATATTGTGTACTTATGTCTATGTAAAAATAATAAATTTTTACATACGAATTTTACTATACTTTTGTTTTAAAAACAATTAAATGAAACAATTGTTATTTTTTTATAAAAAATAAAAAATCTTGATATCGTGTAGTTATACAAAATCAAATGAAACACATAAGCGATTGAATGGTAAGGAGAGAACATCGCCAACCTTGGAGCTTAGTCAGGATAGGCCTCCCATTGCAAAGGTATTTGTGTCTGGCCGCTTATAGTTAGTTTATAGTATTCCAGGGTAATAGCTGTTTCAATGAATGAACTGAAACCCGATAGTGTGGGGTTAGCGATGGTAGTCTAAAACTTTAGTAGTACAAACTTCACACTTTGTTACACCTAGGTAAAGTTTCACACAGAGTAAATACATTCCATCAGAGGGTTCATAGCCTGCTTCATTATGGCTTGTTACACAACCTATGTGTTTTACCATTAAATTTTAAACTTATATTTTACCTAATCTGTTCACTTCTGTAAACCATAACTGGAACGTTGCCAATAAATTCATCAACATAAAAAGTAAAACTATAATTTGTTAGTCAGATCAAGTATATTATTTTACATAGTGAGTGCATTGATAAAGGTATACTGTTTTTAGTAAAAACTCTATACTGAAGATGATACTTGTATTCGAAACCCGTTAGAAAAATGAAAATATTTTAAAAGTCGGTCTTTTAATGTAAACTTTAAAATACTTAACACAATTTTAATTTAAAGGTCGGAAGAAACGAATTATTTTCTAGTTTTAACAATATTTTTACACGTAATGCCTAAACAGGAGTAAAGTCATTGACATATTGTATATTTTGACACCCCTTTAGTACTGTTTCTTGGAGTGGAACTGGTACCTTCGAGCGGTTCACTTTACATTGATACACAACGTTTACCATTGGTTTATTGAAGACCACATATTCCGTTACTGTCTGTTAGGCCTTACGTTCAGACTTTAGGGCGTATTTGGATGGCGATAAAAAATCACTTCAAGGCACATTTGGATGGCGAAAATAATATCATAATATTATACAGATTTCCTGGCTAAATGTTTGCATATGTTTCAAATTTCTAACGCTGGAAATCTTTTTTTTTGTTTACTTTTGTAAGTTAAAATTTAAAGTATTGGCTTTAGGTATTGCTAAATAAGTTTCACTTAAAGTTCGCATCGTCTTTAGTGTTATCTTCAACCAATGTGTATTTCACACAGTAATTATTAGTAAGGATATCTGAAGTATTTAGCAAAGGATACAAGTGAAATGTGGCAGTAAAACGTTTTGATAAAAATAATTGTATGGAAAATAAAATTTCTAAGCTAAGTGTTTTACAAATTTTGATTCATGATTCTGAAACACGAATGTTGCCCAAAAGGTAATTATCTAATTGATTAACACTACGAAATGTCTATTAACGAAGCCATAAATTTTAAATATAATAAAATAGTAATTTTATGAATATAATTTACGAAAAATAATTACCGTTGAATTCAGTAAGAAAAACTATTATAAAAACATTCTTTAAAACAACTCTAAAATATCCAAATATTTGACCAAATTAAAAATAACTCATTTTTTACACTTTTTAAAGTTGTAAATATTTTAGGTTTTGCTTAAATTGTTAATAGAGATTTTGTATGTTTCAGCACTTATTGTTTACGTTTATATATGTTAGTAGATTTGATTTATATTTTGAAAACATGTTAAGTATTAAAACATATGTTTATAAAAGGGTAAACAATTTCGAGAAAACTGTAAGTGATCAACTTGTGAATGGTCATCCTAGAGGTTAAACTATAAAACTCATTCAGACAAAAAACATTCTAAAAATACAAAAGATTCTGTACGCTTAAACAACGAACAACGCCCTGGCTATCACTGGAGAGCGCCGGAAAGGAAATAAAACCCTTCCAGCCCCTATTGTACTCCGTTTCAATACCTTAGTCTTATCGCTTCCTCCCTTTTAATGTTACTAGGCCTTTTACTAAATGAAATAATACAATTAAATGTAATAAATATAATCAAAGCAATTAATTTTATTATAGGAAACAATAGTAGACTACAGGACAGTTTTAATAAAATAAAAATCTTAATATTAAAGTGTATATGATATTACTTATGTATAAATTAGCGTTTTAAATGCTTTTAGAAAAACGAGTACTTAAACTGTACATATTAAATGCCTATAAAACGTATTTTTAGACGTTACACACACACACACACAACACACACACACACGCACACACACACACACACACACCACACACACACACCGCACACAAACACACACACACACACACACACACACACACATATATATATATAAATATATATATATATAACCTATAGGACATAAGAACAAGTTTCCATGATAACTCCTTTCTTAAGCGATACCGATTTATTTTGAAAAATGTTTTAGGGAAGGAATGTGGTCAGTTGTTCTTTTGGGTTGAACTAGTAAAAATCTCACTTCCAGAACGAACTGAAGTGTTACGAGTCGGTTCGAAGTATTGTAGATTACAGCTATAATAGCTATAAATACATAGTATATAGTGTAGTAATCCGGACATAGCAAATCTGGATCATGGTTTCAGCGTGCATGACACTAAGCTGATGTGTAGAATATATATTTTTTCACTATATACTTTTGTTTTTCTTAAGCCCTCTGACGTCTATTTTAAAAAGACATAGCTGCTGCCAAATAAGGAGAAAAGCGTAAAAATGAAATCCTCTAAAAAAATGTCTTTGTATAAAACCTCATTCTACTACTATCTGAAAAATGAAGAATATATTTTCAAAGAAAGAGATTTGCCGAGAGTAAAAAGGAGTCGAGCATTGAAAGAATCCGTTCAAAGAGCCTTTGATGCAATCAAAGATACAAATGAAGCCAGAGAAAACCAAATGAGACCGCGAAAGTTTTGTAAATTATGTCATTATTCAAAAAGAAGATATACCACTTCTCAATGGAAATATGAGATACTTATTTGGGCGGAATATTCAGGACAAAAGTGTCCTGTTTTTTTTTTAAATATAAATTGGGTGTAAATATGTTTTGCAGAATAAATTCTTCAATGTAGCATATTTTCAAAAATATTTTCCCAATAAACCTTAATGTAACTAACACAATTTTATATCTCAATTTAATATGTCAAAATGAAGAGTTCATTTGAATAACTATATATATATATATATATATATATATATATATATATATATATATATATATATATATATATATATATATATATGTACATATATATATATATATATATATATATATATATATATATATATATATATATATATGTACATATATATTTACTTATTTAAAAAGGAAGTTGTCGCCAACAAAATCACCCTTACCCTCAACGGTAATAAAAAAAGTATTTATATAGAAGGCATAATACAAATATAATCAATGCCTGATGACGATTATTTAGAAGTACACTAAAGAGACAATAACGCCGATAAGAAACTAATTACTCGGTTTATTTGTCTAGGAAAAAATGAAATACACGTACAATCAGTTATGTAACGTCAGTTTTTAAATACCCATATTATTAATAATAACATTAAATATAAGTATGGTATATTTCAGCATATTGTTCATGTGTGTAAACGACATTTATTCAACAACTACCACATTTATTTGAAACCACATTTGACTATCAGAGTTTACCAAAGATCTTTAGCAAACGTCTTGATATGTAAATATAGCAAGTAACACTTTATTAATATAGTATATTTATATATAATATAATATGCAAGATAGACTTGTATAAGTTTGTGAAAAACATTTTTCTCTTTTACAAATTAAGAGACTAGATTTCTTTCTTCAAAAAAATAAAAGAAAATGTATCGAAAAGCACTCCGAATGAGGCTCTACTTCAGAAATTTCAGGATGTCCAATTTCCGGCTTATGGGAGGGTATATTGATGTTTCCAAACACTACCAACGGATAAGTATAAATTGCTGTCCGACGAAAGAATTTCTCTTAGGTCCTTTTCTCTGTGAACAAACACACACACACGCGCGCGCGCACGCGCAAACACACACACTCGCTCACACACACACACACACACACGCCCGCGCGCGCGCACACACACACACGCACACACACACACACACACACACTCATACACACACACACACACACACACACACACACACACACACTCGATAACAGACACAGACACACACACACACACACACACACACACACACACACACACACACACTCACACACACAAGCACACACACACACACACACACACACACACACACTCACACACACACAAGCACACACACACACACACACACACACACACACACACACACACACACACATACACACACACACACACACACACACACACACATACACACACACAGGTTTGTATGAGGACCTCGGTGTGCCGGAGTTAAAGACTATCCGGCTAACCGAGGACTCCATAATTTTCCGAAACCGACCAACGAGGTCTCGCCTAATTATACCTAAAAAAATTGAATAGTTCGACAATAAATTATGGTGATGTGTTATGTTTTAAATTCTGAATCAAATGGTATAGGTTTTTTTATTTTGGAAATGAATTTTTAAATTTTGATTTTTTTGCACGCTAGCGAGGTCTTGCTGTTTTACAACCTACTACTGGGGTCTCAGCTCCACTATATACTGTGAAATGTGTTAATTTAATACAATACAAAATAAAAAAAATAGACATTGTAGTTATATTAGCCTTCAATAAATTATGAATCTTGGATAAAGTTTTTTCACTTTTAAAATTCGTAATTATTATTGGAATATAAATTCAAGTATTCTATTTGTTTTTACTGATAATTTAAATTTCCAGTATTTTGAAATTGTAAAATAGTAGGCCTATACATTAAATTTTACAACTAGATGTATGATTTTGCTCTAGATGTAAAATTTTAGAATGATTAAATATTTTGCAGTTTTTTATGGTATATAACAGATTTAATAAAAAATCTATAAATTCTAATGTTTGTACAATTTAAATAAAACCTCTGTTGACCGGATAATGAACCGCCTAAGACCTCGGTTGTATGTTAAGAAAATGTCGATTCCTCGCTAGGACGTTGCTGTACCACACCAATTTCAGGTATATGAAACACATTTAAAAAATTTAAGACGTTACAACTAATATTAAAATAATATCTCACAGCATCATTTTCAGAGCTATGTTATATACTCCATTAGCTCTAGTATGTATTATGTTCTGGTAATATAATTGTAATGGCATTTATTTAAAACATATTAACAAGCAAAATTTGTTTTATATTTGTTTAATATAAATTACAATATTTTGTCGATTGTTGTTAATTAAAAAATTAGACCACGGTTAGTTTGTTCAGTTGATCTAGGAATTAAGAGTTAATGTTGAACACAGGATTCTTAAATGCTCGCGATATCTTGTACTTTTAATGCCGAATATGGAGGTTTATACATGTATACCAATGGGTCCTGACGAAATGACAATAACCGGTTACAGTTACAGATGACTTTTTTCACAAAATAACAATCCGTTCTAGGTGTCTAAACAATTTCCAGGGATATATCCGCATATTACAAGATCATTTTTCTTATAAACATAGGCTACTGTTACCTATTTTCTTTTGATTTCATACAAGTCGTCCTAATATTATTCATTACAGCCCTATAATATTATAGCACTTTATGAACAAGGTGGTTTTGGAAACTCACTGTTCACTAAAACATTCACTTTATATTCACACGAATTGTTAGTTCACTTGTTAGACACGGCACAGGACGGCACATTTTCACAATTAACTCTTTCCAACTAACCTGTTCTTGTTAACATTCTCAACCCCTACTAAAGATATTTTTGGCTAACGGAAAGACAGATACTCAACCCTACTGTAATCTTTACCTGGATTCTCTGTCTCTTGTCAAGTCCAAGAAACCACCCTGTCTTATACATCAAAAATTAGTTAAGCAAATATATTCAAGACCTTATTTCTCTTTATAACTTAAACCTAATAATCTAAATTCCAATTATGTAATTTTAACGTCTATCACTATGCGGATGTTTTTTTTTTAATGGCTATGGTCGACACTTCACTAGATTACAAAACAAATATTTCATTTAGAGCTCCAAATTTTAAACTTGTATTTTAGTATTTCTTTACTTTCATATAGTCTTAAATAAATTATATAGACTACTTGTAAACCTTGCTAGTACAAGTTTTATAACGATTGAATCCTGAATACTCAATATCTCAATGCTGGAATATTAAGCTCTTATTTCAGAGTTTATAAAATCAACAAAAATAAGTTTTATTGTTGAAATTCATACACGATTTGCAGTATTTAATTTGAATAATACATGTATTGCATATTCTTCATAATAAAACAATATTTCTCCCGCATAGCGTAACGTTTAACTACAGGTTCTCATTATGCATCTAAAGTTCAAATTTCATTAGAAATTTGGTTAAGAGTTGAAGCAAATACCGCCTAATCGATTATATAAAATGATTTTTATTTTGTACAGAATAAATATCTTTTATTTTATAAAGAAGGAAGAAAATATATTTGATGCTACTAATTAGATGAATTAGAAAATACTGTAAAAAACTATTAAAAATGTTATATGAATTATTTTAGGCTGTTAAAATTAATGATCAAAAATATTTATCCGCTTGATTATAAGACACCTATTAATAATCAATAACCGTGTTAAACATATTATTAGAATACTTAAATACATGATTACCACTGTAAATGTAATTTTATGTCAAATGCGAGTTTTATTATTTTTTAAATATTCAGTCTGTTAAATCTAGATATATGTTACTTATAAGTTACTCGCGATTATTATAATAAATAATCTGCCCCCCTTTGCGTATTCAAAGCCTCCTAACAGATTAGTGATACCTTCTATATTCAAAACCTACTAATAACGGCCACCTCCCTTGTATATTCAAAAGTTACTAATAGATTAGCTGCCTCCTTTGCGTATTCAAAGCCTCCTAACAGATTAGTGATACCTTCTATATTCAAAACCTACTAATAACGGCCACCTCCCTTGTATATTCAAAAGTTACTAATAGATTAGCTGCCTCCTTTGCGTATTCAAAGCCTCCTAACAGATTAGTGATACCTTCTATATTCAAAACCTACTAATAACGGCCACCTCCCTTGTATATTCAAAAGTTACTAATAGATTAGCTACCCCCTTTGCGTATTCAAAGCCTCCTAACAGGACGACGGCAGAAGGTGGCCTCCAAAGGTAATAGAGTAGATTCAACCTGAGAAAAGAAAGAGACGACGGCCACGAAGAAGTTGGCGTGATGGCATCGACGAAGCAATGACCGGAAGAAACCTAAAAGAGGCATAATCTATGCCAAAAGAAATTGGAATTTGAAGCGAAGAAGTGGCAACAGCTGTAACAGATCCGTTATAAAAAAATAAGTACATAATCTCACCCACCCTTCTGTATGGACCCTGTAAAGAGCAGATCTTCTTCAGATATCTAATACACTTCCTTGTAGGAAGAGGGATAATCAAGGACCGATGAAATAAGGCAGTACTACGAACAGGGCAATGTTCCTTTAGGAAAGGGGAAAAATGGTGCGTTGTCAGGTTAGGTTCATTCATACGTAGCCTTGCTTTCCGCCAGAATGAAGAGGTACCGACTACCGCTACGCAGGGTTTTAACGGAGTTTTTGTCCTAAATATTCTTCAAAATGGTTGTTATTTATACCATTTATATAAAAATTAAAATTAACACATTTTCATTGAAAACTTTTAATAAGTAAAAGTAATACATTTTTCAATTGGATGAATTTGAATTTAAATATTGTGGTTTGGTAAACTACAATTTTATGATTCATATAAGTAACGTCTTGAATTTTTACTCTCCAAATGCAAAAAATAACTAGTTACATTGTTTAGGTTTACTAGAATTTATGAATTTTGCTAATCATAATCACTTCCAGATTCATTTTGTAGTTGTATACGTGATTTCTTAAATTTCGTTCTTCAATCGTACAATATTTAGCTGGCTTGCTTTGGTAAAGTCTAATTTATATATTTATAAAATCGCACTTTAAATCAGAAGAGTGATCTGTAATGAGCAGCAGAGTTCGATTTTCAGAGGCTACTTCCAATTTTTAAAACAATCATAATTTTTGCTGTATTGGATAGGAAAATAAGTAGCATTTTATCTTGAAATTTTGCCAATCATAATCACTTTCAGATTCACTTTATAGTTGTATAGGTGACATCTTAAATTTCGTTCTTCAATCATACAATATTTAGCTGGCTTGCTTTTGTAAACTGTAATTTATATATTAATAATATCGTAGTTTAAATCAGAAGGGTGATCTGTAATGAGCAGCAGAGTAAGAATTTTAAGAGGCTACTTCCAATTTTAAATACACTTACAATTTTTGCAGTATTGGATAGGAGAATAAGTCGCATTATGTATCTCGAAATTTTGCCAATCATAAACACTTCCAGATTCATTTTGTAAATGTATACGTAATTTTTTAAATTTCGTTCTTCAATCGTACAATATTTAGCTGGCTTGCTTTGGTAAACTGGAATTTATATATTAATAAAATCGCACTTTAATCAAGAAGAGTGATCTGTAATAAGCAGCAGAGTAAGAAGTTTCCGAGGCTACTTCAAATTTTAAATGCACTCACAATTTTTGCTGTAAAGAAGACGATTATGATTTCATGTTATATTGTTAGGAACGTGCCTAGGTCTGGCATCTCATGTTTTATTGGAGTTGAAAAATCAGTTTATTTATCTTCAAATTTTGCTGGTGTAAAATAAAAGGTATACTGTTAAAATTCACTGTGTACTGATAAACATCACTGGCCACCTTACTGTTAAAATTCACTATGTACTGCTAAACATCACTGTCCACCTTACTGTTAAAATTCACTATGTACTGCTAAACATCACTGTCCACCTTACTGTTAAAATTCACTATGTACTGCTAAACATCACTGTCCACCTTACTGTTAAAATTCACTATGTACTGCTAAACATCACTGTCCACCTTACTGTTAAAATTCACTATGTACTGCTAAACATCACTGTCCACCTTACTGTTAAAATTCACTATGTACTGCTAAACATCACTGACCACCTTATTGTTAAAATTCACTATGTACTGCTAAACGTCACTGTCCACCTTACTGTTAAAATTCACTGTATACTGTTAAACATCACTGAGCACCATACTGTTAAAATTCACTATGTACTGCTAAACATCACTGACCACCTTACTGTTAAAATTCACTGTGTACTGTTTAACATCACTGAGCACCATACTGTTAAAATTCACTGTGTACTGTTAAACTGTTCTGATTTTAAATTATTTACTGTACATTTAGATGTCATTTTTAAGTTAATGCAAGACCTAGGCATGAATTTTATTAGCTGATAAAAATAAGAACCTTTACGTGAAAATTTTTAAGCCGAAATAAAGGCCGTTGCTAAGCAATCCCATATATAACAATTATCAACTACTACTTTTATTGGGCGTTTTACTGCATTTTTTCTACTACGCTTTTTTTATTTTAACCGTTTTATTTAACCGTTTATTTTAATAGTTATAAATTCGGCTCAAGTCAATAAGTCTAAACAATTCAAATATTTCGAAAATAAATTATGGCGAAGTTTTATATTTTAAATTCTGAATCGAATGGTATAACTTTTTTATTTCGGAAATGAATTTTAAAAAGTTGATTTTTCTGCACGCAAGCGAGGTCTAGTCGTTTTAGAACCTACTACTGAGGTTTCAGCTGCACTATTTATATAAAAGCAAAGCGAGGTCTAATGAAATATTTGATATCGATTACTGAGGTTTATTTCTAATAAATTTGTAAAAGATTTTTTGTGTTCATGAAATCTTTATATAATTGTAATGTTAATGAATTATTTTTGAATTAATAAAATTTGGTAGTAAAACGAGAATTTGTTTTTAAAACAAGACTGTTTTACAACACATGTAATGTGAAAGGTACTTTATTAAATGGATTAACCTATATTTTTCTTTGCGAAACTAACAGGATAATTAGAGTTTGGATTGTATGTAATTATATAAAATGCTCTTGAATATACAAATATTTTAAAATATACATAAGTATTCGATCACTTTAAATGTTTACATTTTTAAGCCTAATAAAAGTTATATAACAACGATTTTTAAATTGTTTTCATATTTTATTTAACGGTGTCGTATCCGTGATAGGAATATACTGTAAAATATTTTATTATAATACAATATAATTTTTAACAAGAAAAAATAGATATTGTAATTAATATTAGCCTATTAGCATGTTTCAATAAATTGGGAATCTTGGCTTAAGTTTTTTGAATTTAAACATTCCTAATTAATGTTGGAATATAAATTCAAGTATTTTATTTGTTTTTACTGTTAATTTAAATAGTAGTAAATAGTACACATTAAACTTTACAACTGGACTAAATTTAAATATGTTTAAAGCGCTACTTTTACTCCCGTAAAAATTGTTTTAAATAATTTTGCAGTTTTTTATAGAATGTAACAGATTTAATAAAAAAAGCATTATAAATCTTTCTGTTTGTACAATTTGAATAAAGACCTCTGTTGACCGGATAATGATCTACCTAGGACCTCGGTTGTATGTTAAGAAAATGTCGAGTCCTCGCTAGGCCGTTACTGTACCGCACACATTTTAGTAATATGAAACACATTTAGAAAATTTAAGAGGTAACAACTACTATTAAAACAATGTTTTACAGCATCATTTGAAGAACTATTTTATGTTCTCCATTAAGTCTATTATATATTTATATGTTCATTACATAATTGTACATAGTTTTTTCATAGTATATAACCAATATCATAAGGAAGGTTAAAAATCTTTCTGTTTCTACAATATAAACAAAGACCTCTGTTGACCGGATAATGAAGTACCTAAGACCTCGGTTGTGTGTTAACAAAATGTTGAGTCCTCTCTAGGCCGTTGCTGTACCGCACACATTTTAGAAATATGAAACACATTTAGAAAATTTAAGACGTTACAACTAATATTAAAATAATGTTTCACAGCATCATTTGAAGAACTATTTTGAGTACGATTTCATAAGAATGGTTAAAAATCTTTCTGTTAGGACTGCCTAGAATCTCAGTTGAAGTGGTAGTTGAAAAAAGGTAATTATTTGATCAAGGTGGTTTGGGATACGCACTGTTCACAAAAAATAATCTTTTTTTAGATTCACACTAATTGTTAGATTAGTAATTAGACACTGGACGGCAAGGCACGTTCTCACAACTAACTCTTTTTAACTGACTTGTATTCGTTAGAGGTTTGTATTCAAAGAGGTTTGTTGAATGAGATTAAATACCTTATCTGAAACGTAAGGCATACTGAAATAAGAAATACTGCTGAAATAACAATAAAAATAATAACAGTTTGAATTTTAGCATTATCATCAAACACATATAGATACATATTATTACACATACAGATATGGTAATATACAACTTTTAGGCACACCCCTATTCACATTACGTCGCAGTTTTTATTACTTTTCTGTATACATAAACATTAAGGTAGACTATTAAACTTTATGATTTGGATTTTCTAAAATAAACCTAATACCATAAAATTAATTGCTGTTAACAATGGATAAACACATCATTGATAGGCAATATTTCAAACAAAATATTCCTTTGTTTGTGTGTATTCTTTTGCTTTAAACAATGTTTGTCCTCCTACAATAAAGGATACACGTGTCATCTTCTTCGTGCTCCAAAAAGGAAAGTTCATGCTGTTTATATTATCCTTGTAAAGAGAAATGCAGAAATGATAACAAGCAATAGTAGTTACAAATTATTTACACTAATGCCTAATCTTAGCATAATAAATAGTAAAAAACTAAAATACTATACTTTACTTAAAGATATGATAGTTTCAATCAATAATGACATCTAAAATGTTCCTTCTAGACGTCGACAATATTCAGTATTTTAGGGTATGATCGATCCCCTATACTTCTTATTACTTTTTATTGTACTTTGAAAATCCTATATAAAATTGTGCCCTTCAGGTTGCATTTAAATCTTTATAAATACATTGATCGATTTTTCCTATTTACAAACACATTCTCACAAATAACAAATTACATCTGCTTATAAAATTAGATCGTATAAAAATATCTGCTTATATAGATCTATATATTCATATATAACTAAATTAGATTCCAATTATTTAAAAACAAAATGTTGAGTAAATACTTTAACACACTTTTAACTTTCATTAAAATTTGACCTTATGCAAAATATCAAAGCTATTGCTGAAGAACTAGTTTAATTGCAATTGACAGTCATATTTTTAGCACTTTTATATCCTGTAGCAAGAGGAAGGTAAGTAAATTTAGGAGCGTGTTACATTGAGGAAGTACAAACATAGAGTATTAATAGACTTATAGAGTACACTATCACCAGCTGAGGCCGAACTGACGATTTTTAGGATATATAACCAGCAAAGGTAAATCGCTTAAATTTGTTGTTCAGAAAATACATAGTAATTTAAGAATAAAGTTAATTTGTCACTCTTATATTAGTATAACTTAAATGTTTACATAAAATATTATGACATAGGCTGGTGACATAAATTTTAAAAAATTACTTTCCAAAAAACTTAGGTATTTATTTCATTATATATGATTAAAATTATAATCTTATATGATTATAAATTTAAATTAAATTAAATTCTCTGGAAAATTCAATCTTTAAATTTAAAAACAGGATCTACCTTTCTCTCTCTAGTTCATTCTCTCTATGTATATATGTGTGTGTGTGTGTTTAAATATATATATACATATATATATATATATGTGTGTGTGTGTGTGTGTGTTTAAATATATATATATATATATATATGGATAAACAAAGACTTTCATAAAAAAGAATATTTTATTTTACTTCATTAATTTATTTCAAACTATAGCTTTTCACTGATGAACAGGACCAGCATTTTCAAAACTCATTTAGTACGGTATAGTTCTTAGGCTACATTAGGATATAATTGAACATATATATTTACCAAGAAAAAATAATTTCACCTGAGAATTAATAATATATATATATATATATATATATATATATATATATATATATATATATATATATATATATATCACTTTCACTATATGTACTTAAACAGAATCTTACTTGGTATTTATGCGAGTTAACTTTCAAAGACTGGTCTTGTCTCCATCAAACTCGCATAAATACAAAGTAATATTTTGTTTAAGTAGATATAGTGAAAGTGATAAGAGAATACAAGAAAACAGTGCTGCAAAGCTACACACACACACACACACACACACACACACACACACACACATATATATATATATATATATATGAGTACATTTCTCTTTCAAATAAAAAAAAGATTTTGAATAAGTCAGTCAGTTATGGTAGAAGAAGCTCTGTTGTTTTTGCTACGGTTGTCTTCTTTACCATTGCCTGCAGCTTCTATCGATATCAGGGCTGATAGTAATCATCTGATAAGAAATATGGAGTATTTTCCATTAGGAAGAAGTCTTATATAGTTGGGAAATTTATAAAGTGTTGTAGCATGGAAAAATGATTTTATATAAACTCGGGAAGAGTTTTCATTTGTTTTGTTTTGGTATAAACAGAATAGGCTACACTTAAAAATTATGTGTTTTAATAGGTAATAATGACAGTTGAAAATAAATTGCAGTATAAGATGGATTAAGGTACAGTCCCTTTGCAGATGTATGATCATTGAATTAACGTGTGCAGTTACATACCTGAGGTAGACGGATTCTATATCGGGATAGTAAATCTCACAAGGCGTCGCTTGTATGAAAACTTGCAAATAAGGGTAGGTGGAATTGCGTGTGACTAAGGATACCCATGGTACTAAGAATTAAGTAGAATTATAGCATACCTGAAGCACATATACACTCAATCTGGGTGAAGAGAACTATCTACCCAATATTTTGTGATTCTTATATATCTATAACAATTTTCTGAAAGCTAGTAATTAAGTGCACTTTTTTCCAAAGTTACCATGATTTAGACAAGAACGTTATCGTAATATTAGTATATTATTGTGCGTATAAATTTCAGCAAATATTTTTGAATTTCCAGACATCTTAAAACAATTTCCATCTTAGTTTTCGGCTTACATTTACCGCAACAGTACTATTTTTGCTTTACAACAGCAACAGATGTTGGCCACTGGTTCTAAACTTTACCTGGGTTGCTTTGTCTTCGCCAAGTGCCAAACCTTGCAAAGGGTCACAATACATATTTCACAAACTATACTTGGCTAGTCATATTTACAACTACATATTTTCTGCATAGGTCGGCTCACTCACACAAAGGCAAAGGATTAAGGACGGGCCGCATTCATTCTGGGTTTTACCCTGCTCTGAGTAAAGTTTTAAAGTGTTGCCGCGAAAGTACAAGTACTTTCGTACTAGTACTTTTGTACTAGTACACCCGGCAAAAAAGTTGACGTTTCCTATTCCATACCTAGCCCTTCAATTTTTAATATAGATTTAACAATTATAAACGACGATGACAAGCCGTGACATTAAACCGGGTTAGTTATAAACTATATTTTGACAGTGTTCTGTTGCTTGAGAAATTAGTTGATTTAGTTATAAGTGACGGTGTCTTTGCTATGTGGATAGTTCATCTGTGTTGTGTATAATTGCGATCGGACTCACACATCAAGGTAAAGGCTTGATTATTTTTTTTTAAACTACGTTTTTTATAGACTATAAATGTTATATTAACATAATAAATTTAAAGAAATGTTTTTAATCAATTCATTTGTTCTATCTTTATATGTTTAGTTTAGGTTTACCAAGCAATAAATTTTGTTATAACTTTATATTTTCTATATTGTAGGATAAAGTGGATTGTACGCTTTCCCTCCACTGTAATCGGCTACAGGCCCACACATTAACCACTATAACAAGTAATAATGTTTTTGTAAAAAAACCGAATTACTAATGTTTTTTTATAATCACGTATCGTAAATGTCAATGTAATAAGGATTAGCCTACAGCGCGACCAAATACAAAATTTTCCAACCACTCCGAGATGAGGAAACTTGTTTATGTAAACAAATAACACATAATGTGAAGATAAAACTCTGAAATTCATAAAATTTATCCAGTTATGTTGACCTAAATTCTGAATTCGATTAAGCAAATGGTATTTCATTAATCAATGTTTAAAGTTAATGATTGAAAACCTAAAAATAACGGTACTTTTTTCTTTTTTGGTATAAAAAATATTAGAGTTTAAAAAAGTTATAAAAAATTACATAGTGCTCGTATAATTAAACGACAAGAATAATGATGCTATTGATTTTTATTTACCTCTTTTTTGTAGTATTTAGAGGCGTTCCAACTCAATATAACGAAAAGTTATAATTTACCGTTTTGTTTCGATTAACCTACTCAATTCATAGTTTTTTAAAAGTAAAATAGTGGTGGAAACATTGCCGCTTTTAAATGAAGTATGCAAAGAACTTTTATTCATAGAAATTAAATAAGCTGTGTTACTGCAAAGTGCATCATAAAACCTAATAATAAATACATACAGGCATTGATAAGGTGAAAGTTTTCATTTAGCAAATTACTCCTTTCAATTTAAAAAATATTATTTCTGTTCATTATTAACAATTAATTATCTAACAACCACACTTACATTCCTTGATGTTATAAAACATACTCAATGTATTTACAGTATTGTGTTAAAATATTTACATATTAATGATAAGTCTTACATAATAATATTGTTACATTACTTTATGGTCACTTACAGATTAATAATATAAAAAAACCTACATAAATTATTGTTCATATATGTAGTCTATATCCATAGGAAGTAATTTACTTTGGTCTTGAAAAAGATGACATGAGTAAATGAAAACAAGGTAGCAGGTTGGCTACGTGAAAATCAATATAGTATTACTGAAATTTGTTTACTGTTATCAGTAGTAAATAGTGCAAAGAACATGATTATTAAATAGTTCGGTTTTTTAAGGAGTTAACTAATCAGCTTTGTCGTGTTGTTAGTAATTTAAGTTTTTCAAATCTAAATAATAAACAGTAGATGTTAATTTTAAAGCATATATGTCTAGTTGACAGAAGTTTTTTTAATAATAAAAATGTATAACAGAATTTGTTTATTCTTCGAATGTTCTGTCTTAACTACAAATTAATTATTTTAAGCTGTTAGGTGTCTAATATTGACCTATTTATCTATTCACAACTAAATTCTCTACATGTTTTGTCTAAAATTTAGCCTATACGTAGTCTATATATCAGTAATTTAATAAAGATATTCACTTCAAACCTAAAATTAATTCTATTTTCGACTACAATCATAAAAGTTTTCGTCAGATATCTTACAAGTTATAAGTAGAAGGGAAACGTTTTACTCAATTTTTGTGTTAATTAGGCTATACATAGAGCCCTCTTAATTTTTCAATATATATTTGTTGATTCCAATTTGTTGTTTTCAATTTAGTATTTGAAAAAAAACTGTGATGTGCAAAGAACTAGATTATAAATATTTGTATAAGCAATTTTTCACGAAAGTGTATAAAAAATAAGTAAATTAAAGAAGTAAACACTACAATCATTAAAACAATATGTCACAACAACAACAACAAATTTATCCTTAATGAAAACACATTTTCGATAACCATGTTGCCCTCGTCAGTCAATCTACACTTAACATGAATAGTCAAACAATGTTCAACATTAAATAAAAATTCAAAGTTAGATTAATAAAACATTTGTCTCAGATAATACGAATCTGTTTCTTATGAAAAATTATCTGCACTTATAAAAAATATAGGCTATATCCACATTTGACAACATTTTCATTTAAAACTAACAAAGTAGCATATCTATACAATGTAAACCTTGAATATAAATCGAGTTAAAAACAAGGAAAGTTATTTTATTGTTGTCTCAAGAAATATAAATCAGACTCTCATTCAAACTGTGCAAGACCTAACGTCTGTCCTGGCTCTAAATAAAGCATGGCCTTGAAAAGTGTGCTAAAGTGTGTAAAGTCTGTCAGCGATTGCAGATCCATCTATTGGATGCACTCGAGAACTAAAACGCACTTTCATACGTGACAGCAAGTTTATAGCGAGAACCGAAAACCGAGGTCCTGGACTAAGACCACGGTGTGTGCGAGGACCGCTCTAGGCGGTACAGGGAGTGTGTCGGGTCCTCGCTTGTCGGCCCATACAAACTCACACATACACACACACACACACACACACACACACACACACACACACACACACACACACACACACACACATACACACACATTAAAACTGTATCCAGGTGTATTATTTACGTGGTAGTTTGACACTAGTTATTTATTAAATTAAAATGTGCAGTTTCCTCAAATATATTTTGTAGGGGAAGACGACGGAAAAGCGTTGTTGAGATGGAGGGGAGTTATTCGAAGTAGCCTGTACAATCCCATACAATTCTAGAAACCCACACTTTTTCTCAAGACACAAGTGTTAAGTCCAGTAATCAGTTTGGAAAAAAACCTATTTTACATATCATGTTCATATGTTGACACAAACGTGGTTGCAAATAAATCGTATGGTTAGGGATTTTAGGTCTCTAAGTTTAAGATACTCAGCTTCTTATGCTGTGGCATGAGTGAGTTACGTTTTCAAAGGGTCTACCTTTTTTATTACTCCATACGCGTTGGAAGAATTCGAAGAGTCATAGAAAAGAACAGACTGTACGGAAACAGGAAACACCCCGTACACCAAGAAACAACTGCCTGCACGAAAAATTCAATAATCATTCTCCGAATGGGAACCTAGGCTGTATGTAACCTATAACGATGACGTCATTATTTTTTTCTACAGTTTAATTTAAAATCGCTAAGTCATAACCACGCTCGACTGTTTTTGATAGAAAACTTCACACTTTACATGAAGTATACGATTTTCTTTCCCAAACAAAATGACTTTTTAACAAAATAATATTGCCTCTTAAATATTTCTTTAATATTGTGTGAAATGAAATCATTTTAATGTTCCAATATTGGCAGAAGTGGATTCAGAACTTCGTCACGAATGAAGCACACGAGCATGAATAGACCTACTAAGGATCAAGAGGTTATGAAATGTGGATTTCTGGATCTCTCTTTCCGAAAATGTTGAAAATAAATAGGTTGATACTTATTTCATGCAATTCTAGTAGCTCAAAATACAAGAAATTTGAGTAATTGCGTTGTAAAAATTGCATTGAATTAAAATTATTTCTCAATTATTATAAATCGTTGACGTTTTTAAATATTTAATGTTAGGAGATAACAGATATTTTAGGAACATTGAAGAAATAAAATTTTTTTAAATTTGTTAATACAATAATGCCTTTTTTAATTCTTGGGATGCCTCCCTTGGTCAGCGCTGTACGGGGTCAAACGATTACGTCATCACGGAGAGTAGTAAGAGTCCTATCATTAATATCTTGCTCTCATTATTATTCTATTTATTTAATAATTTGGTAAAAATATTTCCAAAACCTGTTTCTAGCCGTCTTACAAGTTGAAATTTCTCATCTGTGCTCTTCCTTAGTTTCAACTTGGTACTTTTTGAAACTGGCGTTTAGAAAACTTGGGCGAAACAGTCGACCTTTCCACAGCTACTTTGTTCATCGAAACTGAATTACTTGACAACAGGATGACAGACGATAAAATAACATAAACACATTAGGGTATGCAGCTTATATAATTGCTACAATAAAAATAATAAAGAGATTGTTATTTTTAAGAGACAGTTATTCAGAGAGAAGCAAAAAGTAGTCTATCATATTCTTGTCGTCTAGAAAGCGGTAAGTATAGCTGATTGTGCGTAAGCTGGCGAGCGGAGCACTGAGGGGGGATATACGAAGGAAAAGACTGTTCCACAGACATTATAATATGTGGTATAGTGTTTATATTACAATAATTTAGTAGTTAATAGGCCGAAAAGCCGCTATAAATATTTATTTATTTGATTAGTCATATTGACCAGATATGATATCATTTACATAAAGGTCTGAAAAAAAATTACTTATATCAGTTTTCTAAAAGACCCTACTGCCTACAATTTTTTATCGGTGCTCTTTGATGGAGCACGCAGTAAAACAAACAATGTTTTTAATAAGGCTAGTACAGGTTTTTTAACCAATAGGATCAGCGATAAACGGGGACGAATTCAGAGAGGCATTAATGTACTTTAGAACTATTATCATTGGATCTGTTGTCAGGTACGAAAATGTATATAAAATAATATAACTATCTGTATTCTTTAGAAATTTGAATGAACAAAACGTTTTTAAGCTAAACTACTATTTTACACATAAATATAAACTTTAAAAAATCTAGTTTTTAAGAAGCAATTATTTTACCCAGTAAATAGTGGAAAACTAGGCTTTTGGGGAAGGTGTAGGTATCGTAACGTATTTTATCGTTTATTCAATAATATATCATTCCGAACAAGATTTTAAACCAGTATTACCAAATAAGAGTTTATTAATTAGGAAATATGGGTTAGGTTTGGGAAGTAATTGAGTTACTACTGTAAGTGAGGCAATGTATTCTGCAACTTAGTCAAGAAGCTCCGTTAAGGCGGACGTGTTAACTACTCCAGTCACACAGATCACGTGACATGGGAAGAAGTGTGCTTTGACAGAGATAAATAGCTGCAACACCGGCTCAGTAGGAATGTTTCAAAAGTTAGTACTTCTCTAAAAGAAGCTCCATCTAAGTTATGCTCTAAACAAAAAGGTAAACAAAATGTTTAAAAGTATATTATTATAGATAAATAAAGTTATTGATGGTTGGAATATCAAAGGTACAAATATATAACTTTCTCTTTATATATTTATAGATTATTTAATAACATTAATAATTTTTAAAATTATTTTCGTCGTTTTGGTGGTTTTTCAATATTTTTATTTTAATATATTTTACCACTGTGCTCTATTTTATGATATTCAACGGAACTATTTTCTGTTAGTAGTTTTTGTGTATCATTTATGATTACTTAGCTCCAGTAAATTATTCCAAATAATAACTGACATAACTCGTACTTCAATCAAGGCCGTATTTGGCCGTATTTATGATTTCCGGACAGTGCGAATATCATGCATATCCTCACTACAGTTCGTCTAAGACGTTTTAATAGCTCGTTATTTTCATAGTTTACATCGTAGGCATACGCACAATTTTCGTGTTGCTGTTGAAACGAAGCTGGTTTTTGTAACTTCTCATAAGTGTGTTCGTAAGTCCAAAATACTAGAACGGCGTTGATAATTTTCAAATATCATAAAATAACTAAGTATATAAACGAACTGTGTAAGGTATTGAAGTGAGGAAGTGGTTTAACGTAAGGAAAGTAGGGTTTATGGTTCCGTTGCACATAAACTGGCATTTGCCGAGACGCAATGTCTTCAGTTTTATTTTTATCTTTTAAACTAGTTTAGCTTTATCAACAACAAAAATTATTTACATGATTCAAACAAATGTTTTTCTTTTTGTTTCAGGGCTATAAACCAATAGGGCTATTTTCGCCTACAAATGTTAAGAACAAACACACCTTTTGCAGGACATAGGGGAGATATAACAAGGTCACCTGTTCAGTATAGCATCCCTAAAATAGGACAACTTTCTACCGAAGTAAAGAAGTGTAAGAAGATCAATATGAAATTATTCAATCACAATAAAATCCCAATATCCAAAATCTAAAGTTTAATAGATATAAATTAGTACGTAATATACGTTTCAATTGCAATCTAACAAACTTTATGGATAAAAGGAAACAAATATTTACAGATTTTGTTTTAATTAATCACTTTAATATTAATTTATGACTGTCAGAATTTTGAATTTTGTAAATTTGTAAAATCTTAATGAGACAGGACGTTTTCGATCGCTATGTTAATCAGTGTCTTCATTGTTCCGCATCAGTAAATTTTTACAAATTTATAAAAGTTAAAGTTTGGATGGTCACAAACGTAAGGATTCAGCGAACGTTATGAACTACAAAATTCAAGAGGTTTTTTTTAAAATAACAAAACATCTTTGCTAACTGATATACCAAATTAAGGTAACTTTAATCCACAACTTTACGATAAATAAAATAAAAATGTTTATAAAATATAACAAAAAATGTTTACTCAAAAAAATATATAATATCTCATAACTCATAACTACATCCTCTTAATAAATGTTTAATAAATATAATGGTAAATTAGGTGTGGGTCATTCACAATTTAACATTACGTTTTTTTTTTGATTTATCTATAAAAATATTTTCTAAAACATTAAACATGCTTTTACCATTTACTTTTACAATTATTTTAACCTTGTCTACATTAGACTTTACCGAGTATAAATCCCGATAATGGTAAGGAATGGTAGATGGAGTTAGCTTATCCTTAAGCTAGGATCTGCGGAATATACTGTTAATGTAGATTTACTTCTCTGAAGTAGAAAATGAGTTAATTTCACAGTTTTACAAAATAAGACTTGCCTAATTTAAAAACAGAATAATTGAGGACAAATACTGGAGATATTATAAAAACTAAAAAAATACTACATATAGTAAGAATACTATAGACTATTGAAGTAAATAACAAATGTATATAAATGTATACCAGTACTACATATAAGCCTTCATGTATAGCTTCTTTCTTTATCCCCCATTTTTCTGTAAATTACATATTTAATAGACCCGTTTTATTTTCTATAAAGGAGGAAGAAAAGGAGGGCAATTGTAACATCGTGGGAGAATGTTAACCTGTTGTATGTACATTCTACCTGAATTTACCTGCGGGTGAATAAATATTTCACCACGTAGCAGGCTTGAACGCTGCAGTTAAGAAAAAAATATACCTTTTCAAACTGTTCTAAAAGAACTATATTTGCTTCTCATCTTTTCTTTTCAACACAAATTTCCATTAATTGTTTTTCAATTTCCCTAAACGTAATTAGTAGCGAATACAATTATCATAAACTTTGGTTTAACTTGATGGTTTTAAGATTTGCCAACAGCAGCACTATTAAAGTAAAAATTTCAACGTCTGTGACGTCACAAGTCAAGTGACGGAGGAATTAAATGGCTGGGTACGTTTGATTTTAAATGTAAACTGTTGACACTCACAGTTCGTGACGTGACAAAATGTTCCTCCTTGACATGTAGTCTAAAGAGCACTCAGCCATATTAAATTCCAAGAAAAAGACACATCCTGAAAAGCAGTGACATGTCTAGTACATTAGATGTACATATTATCACTTTTTGCATTTAAACGTACAGATATGAATCTCGGCATTAGTTTCGAATTGTTGGTCGGTCTCTTGTAGTTTTTAACGCAATTTAAATCTCCATTTTTATCAGAAATTTTAATAGTTTTCTTCTACAAATCTGTTTCTAATTTTCAGCTATTACAAAGTTTTTGTAATAGAGTGCTGTCTATTTCTCACTCTTTTTAGGATTTATTTAAATTCAAGTCTGAAAAATTGGAGTTGCCAAAAGTAAAAAATGTGAATACAAATAGAGGAGGAATATATTACAACACTATTATTCGGTGATTACAAACCTGAGAATAAATCACTGTTATTCGAAAATCACAGTTTGACCTTTTACGTAGCGAGATAATTTGCAGGTTGTTGTTTAACTAAACTGTGATTGTGATTATCAGTTTCTCTTCCTCGCTTATTGTGACCGACTGTGACTGCGACTTGTGGCGGCCACTCGTGGTGTCGTTAGTATGACCGTGATCGCTAAAGAAATTTCTGAAACATTTTTTTTGCAGTTGTTCGTTATTCATTTATAAATAATTTATTTCATTTAAGTCGAATATTTTAGTGTATAATATATAGTACTAATAAAAACATTCCGAAAAAACAGCGAAACGTTTTGATTCCCTTGTTAACAACTTTTTTATACCGATCATTTTTATTGAATTTTGCAAATGTGTGCTTACACATACACACACCCACAGACATACAAACACATAAAATTAATAATTAGTATAAAACAAACATACTGTCTGGTCAATTCACATATCATTACCTAACATCAATAACTAATAGCAACTGACAATCACGATTAAAAATTACAGTTCTTTCAAAGTAGCAATCACAGTAAATATTGATGTTGCTAAAAATGTATTATTATTTATTACTAAAATTCGGAAGGACCTTATCGGTGTGAAGCACTTGCCTGCAGCCTCTTCCCATCTCTACCACAGGACTATCTTAGAGGATACGTACCTCTTTGCAGAAAACAAGTACACCCCTGATACTAAATCTTCTGATATCCTTTAGTGTACATACCTGCCAGCAACCCACTTTTTCCTTATAGCCCCCAAAGCAGTGCACTCACGGAATACGTGGATTGGTATTTCCTCTTGGTCCTCGTCGCATCTCTTGCACACAGGGGACGTAGATCTTCCAATTTTGTAATGGAACCTCTCAAATTTCCATGGCTTGTGACCAGCAGTACAGTACTCTAAGTAGAGTTGAGCGCTACTTAAGGAGAGTAATTCTTTGCCTTACAATTCTCCCGAGTAACCCCACTGTACATTGCATTTGTTGCACCCCAAGGTGGCATTCCATTCTTCCCTGCACAACCTGTCTATATGTTGTTGCACCCCTCCTGAGGCGGCATCCAAACTGCCCTCAAAAACGGGAGTTGTACCTTGTTTTGCTAAGGCGTTAGTTCTCTCATTCTCTATCCAGCCAGAATGTCCTGGAATCCTGGTTAGGTTATACTTACTCGTATGTACTTACTGGGCGAATTATACTTACTCAACTCTGCTAGAGAAACTATAGTCTCAGCCACCAGCCTAGAGCTGGCACTAGCTTTACCTAAGGACTTCAGAGCTGCCTGACTCTCCGCAAATCCAGATAGTCTTGCCCCTCTTGCCAGACCCTATTATATCCCTAGCACATAGTTTGATCGCGAGAACCTCCGACTGTAAAACAGAGTTGTAGTCTTCCAGGCGATGACAAAATCGGTCTTGGTGTCTCGGTTCATTAAATCTTGGTCCCACTCCATCCTTCATCTTGGACCCATCCGTTCAGATTTCACCAGGTTTGGGTCTACACTCTCCCCATGCCTCTCTTGCAGGAATATGGATTTTGTAATTTCCTTTTTTTTTAAGTGACAGTATCTTATCCTGAGGTTCTATCCAGAGCTCCTCAGGGAATCACTAAATAGCTGTTTATGACGTTTGTTACTTGTCTTCCACAACCTGGTACAACTTAGCCGGTATGCAGTTTTCATTGCCTCCATCCTAATTTGAAGACTCAAGGATGGAAAACCCAACATAACCCTCCTGGCCATACATGGTGTTCTCCTACTTGTAGCTGTAATGCCTCTAAGGTGGAGCCTCTGTACACGGTCCAGCTCTCTTTCACTTGTTTCTTTCTGTGCCCTGTCCCACCAGACGATTGAGGAAAAGACCAACCTCAGCAAAATCAATGGCAGAATCAATCCAGTTCATCCGACGTGGACCCAAACCCAATCTCCGCATTGCCAGAACATAGCTATGACCATTATGCAGGTATCCTTTAACTGCTCACGCCAGCGTAGCTTCCTATCCAGAATAACTCGCAGTTATTTAGCACTCTCAACGTAGCTTATTTTGCTATTACTAATTTCCATCCTCTCCTGCGTTTGAGTCTTATATTGCCTAGTGAAGATGAGTGCCACAGATTTCTCTCCTTGAATTCATAGTGTTTATTTCCTGCACCATGTTTCTGTTACCTTTAGTGCCTCTTGTAGCAGTCCTTTGAGGACCCCTCTAAATGGCCCCTACCAAGAATAGCAATGTCGTCCTCATATCCTACCACCTTGAGACCCATTCCACTGAGGGTCTTTAGTAGCCCGTCCACGACATGGCTTTACAGCAGAGGGGATAACACCCCATCTTGCGGGCAGCCTTTCAATACCATCCCATGTATCGTGGACCCATTCAGGATTCATTACTTAAAGGAACTCATAATCCAGGTTTTTTAAGGAACTCATAATCCAATTTGTATTTCCGTCAGAAATCCCGTGATCCTTAGCTGCTCTCTCTTGATGGTCAATTTAGAGGTGCTAATAAAAGACCCTTCCACATCAAGAAAATCCCCCATACACATCCCCTTTTTGCTGATCTGACCCTCAACATAGTCAACAACAGACAAGAGCGCAGTTTCCACTTACCTACCAGTTCGGTCGTTGAGTTGGTCCTGATAAAGAGGATACTGCTTCAGAGGTCTCTCCTTCAAATAGTGGTCCTCCAGCCTTTCCAGTGCGTTTAACAAGAAAGATGTAGGTCTGGTAGATCTGAAATCCTTTACTTCTGTTTAACCTTTCCTCCCCGGTTTGAGGATTAAGATAACTTTCGTTTTGAGCCACCTCCTGGGCGTGTAACCCAGGGCAACACAGCCCTTGAGTGATCCCGTCAGTGGCCCTATAATTTCCCCCATGCAATCCTGTAGTAATGCTGGAGTAATATTATCTAATCCAGGCGCTTTAAAAGGCTCAAAAGACAGAATCGCCTTTCCCACCATTTGCGCTGAGATCACCGGCCCAGCAATATTCCAGAAAGTATGGCGGAGAATTTGAGCACCGTCCCCTACCGGTCTAATATGGCGAAAACTGTTCCTCATCAGCAGACGCAGGTTTTCATGATTACCCTCTAACTTAAGCTCTCCCCTCGTTCCATCTGCTAACATCTTAAACAGTCTAGCCGTGTCACTCAGTGTAATAGTCTCCGAGCGTCACTTATCCCAAGAAGCACGTTTAACCTCTTTTATGACATTTTTATAGAGATACGGACTGTCTTTATATACCTGCCAAGTCTCCATTGAATTTTTTTCCTTGCTCTATTACAGATCCTTCTAGTCTCTTTCATTCTTGGCTCTAACTCGCTGTTCCACTTAAGCTTACCGCGCCCAGTGTTTATTCGCGAGAGAGGGCAATTCTCCTCAAACGACGTGGAAATTGCAGTCCCGATGTAGACCTCAGTATTCTTCAGTTAGTTTGATTTACCATACTTACCAGACATCCGCCTCTTCACAGAGGACCTAAAACCTTCCCAGTTCGGGTTCTTAAGCCACACCATATTGGGGACAACTCCCTTCATCGTAGCCGTAATGATCCACTGATCTGACATGGATGGCTCATGCAAACCTACCAGTCTAAGGGGCACCCAACTTACCATCTGTCTATTACAGAAGGTGATATCTAGTACCTCCATTCTAATTGAAGTGACAAAAATTGGCTTGGCACCTGTGTTTAAAACCACTAGGTTTTCTTCAATCAAGAAAGCGAGGAGCTCCTCACCTCGCTCATTTGTGTCTGTGCTGCCCCACACCTCATTATGAGCATTGGCATCACAGCCCACTAAGAATCCTATATTTCTCTCCATGCAGTACCGAGGTAACGTACGTAATTCTGCAGGAGACGATTCTCTATTGTGGGCGCAGTAAGTGGAGGCAACGATGAACACCCTGCTCCCACTTACCTCGCTCTTACCTCGAATTCTTACCACTTCAAGGCCCCTGGTTGAGAATTATTGAAGCATTTTGACTTCTAGTCCTCTGACTATCACACATGCCCTGTGCTTCTCATGTTCCCCACTTGCGTAGGTGCTCCCGGCTGCAGCCAGACCCCTGTGTCTCAAGCGCTGGTAATGCGTACCTCACTTTTAGGCACCTGGTTAGGACTACCGACTCGCTTTTACTGTGGTGCAGGTTAGTTTGCAGGATCATTGCTTGAGGGTCGGCCATATGCAACTGATCCCTACGGCTTCTTCTGATTCTTCCTCTCACCTTTCTCTTACAAGTCTTTAGAGATTCACCTAAAAGTGACCTCTCCAGTCCCTAGGAAGGCCTTCCCATCTCTTGCCTTGAGATGTCTTGCTGATGCCTTATCTAATCCTTGGCAGAGGAGGCTTGCAGGTCCCCGCTCAACGCACTGTAGGATCTTCCTCTTCGAAGTGTCAATTTCTGGGTTCTGCATCGCCATGAGTTTGACCAAATGAGTGGCCTTTGATTTTGGTGGTGGTACGAGCACCGGCAACTTCAACTTCTGTTCAGTTCATCAGGCAGGACTAGCGTAGTCCCACCCTCGAGCCTAACTGACGGTATCACTTCTCTCAGCCATTCTGCCGATTCCTCCTCGTCACAAATAAATGCTGCGACTCCATCCATCCTCCATCCATTGTACGTGTTCGTGAAACGCGGAACAAAACCTCCACTAGGAATGTCCAAAATTCGGTTCATGACGGTGCCCTTAAGATAGTCGAACGCCGTCATCTCCATCCTCACGTCTACACTATACTGAAAGGTCACTAGTACCCTCGGTTAGTTGGCGGAGATCGACGAGACAGATGAAGTTTCGACCCAACAGGCCTGAAGTTCCTATTTGTAATTTTATATAAATCATTACTTTTATCCGATATCATTGTAACGCTATTAGATATTTCTACTTATAAATCAAGGTCAAACGTTTTGTGTAGCCTATTACCTCAAACCTGAACTTTAAAAGCCTTCATCTACGACCAATGTTAACTAAATTCCTTATTTGAGAATTTCATGTAGGCCTACATAACTTAAGTATCGAGAATAGACTTAAGAATCGAGATTCGAAAAAAAAATTTGAGCATCGAAATCGGAATCGAAAATTTTAGGTACAAGCCCATTGATTGTGGATTATAGGAGGGATTACTAAGGAAGCTACCCAATGATTCCGTGGTAGAGGCAACAGGGCAAGGTTCTTCATCGGGTGGTCTAGTCGCTTAAGTGAGAAAGTCCTAATCTCAACCGGGATGAAGATTGCATTCCAAGGGCTGCCCAGAGCAGATATTAGAGCTTAAATTAATCGAACAATTGCATTTACCCCCAAAAACCTAAACATATGGGCATTTAGATAATTAATCTGGCTATCTACAATAGCATGATAATAACATACAACTTCGTGTACTTGTTTGGTATATGTTCTGAAAGTAGGATAAATTACACCAGTTGTGGTAAATATCATTCTATTACGTCTAGTTTCCGCAACAAATTACATTAAACTCCATAAGCGATGAAAGGGTATAAATGTTATAAATTAATTTTACTGAAACAATTGCACGACTACATTTCTACAGTATTACTAATATCAGATTCCATTAGATAAAACAGTCTAGTCACGTAATACCACAAGTATCCGCTAGATATCGTAGTAAATGCAACAAACGTCTCATTGTCGGAGACTTCGCTGTGTTATTAATATTGTGGAATATTGCATTCCTTTCAAGAGCTATGGTTTCAGAAGCAAATCAGATGTTTCAATTAATTTCAGTTTTTTCAGAAGCGTTTTGGAATATAACCTTTTTTCATTTGGGAAATAATTAAAAGTAAACTCAAACGAAATGAAATTATTTCGCAAATTTCAAGGGACGTGATTTTATTGAATTAATACAAATATAATTTTCTCCATTTCGACCTTCCGAACGATAACTATTACATACGTCGTAAATCGTGTTAAAGCGGAAATTTATTTAAAGATTTTAAAGTACTGGAAAATGTTAGGAGTTGCAAATAAGTAAAACTTTTTTATCTGTTTTCGATTCATCACAGCCATTTTTCTTGACCTCTCTCCATTTAAACTGAGAGGCACATCTCTGAGTGACCATGACGGTTGTTAAACTACCAACAGGAACAAAATATCAAACAAATCTCTGTGACGTCACTAACCAACAACGATTCGTCTCTATGTCATAGTAGCGCTACTTTGTAAATAAGGCAATAATGGGAAGCGTTTCGACGAGTCGCATAGCGACTGGCTAGTAGCGTGACCTAGTGTCTAGTCCGGGTCCCTTACCACAATTCCTAATTGCAAAATGCCCCCTGTACACCTATATTCTATAACCACAATAGGCCAAAAAAGGTCTCTAAGTAACTGCAGTTGTGGCAAATGGTTCGAATAACCTAATCATGTTTTAGACGCATACTTAGTCTGTGAAAGTAATTGAAATTTATAATCGTAAATTTAGGGCTTTGTATTATATATATATATATATTGTTGCTATAAGTTATGAAATTAATAAATTAATAATTTTATGTTAAACGATACGAGTAAAAGAAAATTAAACATTTTAGGCCGTTGGCTGGAGCCCTGAAAACATTAATCTGCTTGAGAGGAAATAAACAGCTGTTTCCTCCACAATAAACTTTAAATGCAATTTAAGAATAGAATGCACTTAAATATGTTGTTTCTGAGTGCAGTGTGGGTGCATGACATGTTCCAGCTTGAAGGACGGGAAGGGAACATGGATCAGTGCATATGTAACCAGGGAGGCTTGGATGCGCAGTAGTCTACTGAGCATGTAGAGGAGTGGAGACAATGTGATTGTTGTTTTAACCATAACTGGCGATCTATAGATCAGATTTATAGTCCAAAACTAGCAAATAGGCAGACTATACTGCTTTTTGTACGCAACTAGACTCTCTGTTACTGACATGTGTTGGTCTCAGGCTAGGTTATTCATTTAACAGAGGCTTGATGACGAAAGGTTGAGAAAATATTCTCCGAGTGTACTGAGAAAGCTGATTGTTAGTTTTCAATCATGAAGGCGGAATATCTATTGATTTTTCATATGAATGCAGCAAACAATTTCATAGAGAAATAATAGAATTTCCCTCATCTGAGGGGCATAACTTTAACATTATTAAATGATGTCTCATGACTAAAATATTACATCCACAAGGTCTTTAAGATATAAATTTATAAGATTTCTATGAACACTTAATGTCTTTTACTACTCAGTGCTAATTGATCGAAAAGAATTTCTGATTCGTGTTTATCTAAGGAAACTTCTAGTGTTATCTTCCATACTTTCCCAATGGAAAACTGTAAATAATTAGTTCTTCATATCACTAACTTTACAATAGAGATATTTTAAACTGAAGTGATAATATCAAAGCCTTACCTAATACCACCATCTGTGCCATGTACAAACCCTGATGCATAATCAACTCTGTGATTTTACCTCGTTATCTGCCACACTTGTTATGTATATGTTGTTATGTTGTTTAGTTTTTTATTGTTATGTTGTTGTGTTATTTATTGTTATACACCTCTTCATTGTTATATATTTGTTGTTACATATTTATTTTTATATTAATTCAGTTATGTTTTGTATATTTTGTTTTATTTAACTTTCATTATATTTATTTTGTTTTGCCTAAACTATTTGCTTTAGTCCTCGCTGTTGATTGGCAATGATAACCACAATTGGTTTTTCGCTAGGAAAAAAACGAAAGTTAAAATAAAACGATCCTAAACCAACGATAGCAGAATACCATTATAGGGTATTAAAAAAAATTATAAAAAAAGTTTACGAAAAAAATGGAACAAATATCTAGATTAAAGGTTTGTGTAGCCTGAGTTTATAAATAAATCACACCAGCCGGTATCTAAGGCAGAGTTTCATTACTTAGTGAGGTAGCAGGAAATTACTGTGAACTTGCCTTAAGACAAACAGGCTTTTAATAAGAGGGAAATCCCTCCACACTGTTGGGGGATTATCGTTCTTAGTTACAACAGTACATTATATATAAACTGTTCAATTTATAACCGATGGTAATTTTTACAATTGAAAATTTATTCACTTAAATTAAAAACGAAATTAATCCCAGAAAGTTTCTACAAGACTGGAATAATTTAAATACTTTGGTAAATCTACATTAAAATTTAAAATTAATTTACCACCTTCACTTGAAATTCTTTATTAATTTTCTTATTTACAAATTAATGTTTAAAAATATCCTGTAATATTATTTTCTTGAAATTTAGTAAAACCTTTTTCTGGTCTTCATTTACCTTACAAATACACAATGCATCGGAGATCAATTCCGAATTTCAATAGAAACATTCCCAAAATAATGTAAATATAACTAAGTATACATATATCGTAATTCCATTATGTATTATATAATATTATCATAATAGTTTCCTTAACTATTTTGTCGTCATTAGTGACGATATAAAATTTATATAAATCATTAAAGGGTGTTTAAACTATTGATTAGTTGTATATCATGGTAAACCTATGTCAAATAAAAGATATTTTTCTAATACCATCGGTTGTCCGTTTTTTGTAGGGGTTTTTATTTTTTTCCCTCCATAATTAGAGAATGTACGGGTTGAAATGTATTACATTACAGATTGGTTTTAAAAGAGCTTTGAAGTAATGATTATATGTATTAAAAACTTTGAAATCCTTACTAAGTGGAAAATTATGGAACGTTTTGGACGAGCTCTCCATTCATAAATCTTCACAATTGTAACATTTCCCTATGTGGGAGTTGCATTACCAACTTTACAAACTTAAATAAATAATATAAAAGTAGATCTGCTATTACTTATTATTCTCGTAACCATGAAAACATTGAAAAGCTAAATCTGATATGTGGTATTTAGCTTTAAGAGTGCTAGGGCGGATGCTACCCGTAAAATCCTTGTAGAGGGATAGGTTAATGAAGAGTAAGTTTGGGGAAAGTTTGTTAAAAGCAAAGATCCTCTCCGAGGTAATAAAAGAATACTCATTTATTTTTAATTACCACCCAAATTCTGAGAATTGTTCTCTTGATCATGTAGAAGAAACTTTTTACAACTCGAAAATATTGACAAATGTCGAACCTTCTGTCGTTATACAATAAAACAATTATGGACCTAATCAGAAGGTTATAGCTATTAAAATACCAGCTCCTACTTTAAATTTGAATCGTGCACTATTAAAATATAATTTCATTGAAAATAAACTTGAATACAAAACAATCTACTCTAATGTTTACTAAATAAATCCTGCTTACAAATTTTTATCTAAATACATCTTTATACACATTTCGACGACATTATGTTTATCTTCATAGCGCTCATTGTTCATGTTACCGTCTGAATATGATGACTTGACCATTTATTTGTCATTAGATAAAATAAATTTAAGGAATTTCGTAAAATCTGCTCTAATATTATTTAATATTGAAGTCGACCGTCCCATAGGTTTGAAAAGGCATATATCTTATGGTATTTTGCTTTAGGGGTGCTAGATCTGATTGTACCCATCACTTTGTATAAGGGTAGGTTTAGGAGAGATTATGGAAAGGAATT
This sequence comes from Prosapia bicincta, assembly GCA_036971475.1. Classification (NCBI taxonomy): domain Eukaryota; kingdom Metazoa; phylum Arthropoda; class Insecta; order Hemiptera; family Cercopidae; genus Prosapia; species Prosapia bicincta. The sequence goes on along the minus strand of JBAIZL010000001.1, from coordinate 201,841,940 downwards.
ATCATAGCCTCCGAGATATGAAAAGAAATCTTGTCTATTGTATTCTCTAATAAACTTACTAGAATTATTCTCCTGTGAAAGAGACTCTATAGTGACCTTATTGACAAATCTCGAACACTGTGTCGTTATACAATAAAGTGGTTTCAAACTCGTAATTACAATCTATTAATAAAATACTAGCTCTAAATGTAAATAGTTTAATCATGTTTTTATCAATTTTTGATTAAATGAGACTATGCTTACAAATTTATATCTTTATCTACATTTCGAAGATATTATCAATATGTTGAAAGCTTTACTGACACATGATACCTGTCTGAAAATGGACCATTTAAATAAAATTAGTTATAACTTTATAAACTTATTTTATTTTTACATTTCATTATATTACTTGTGTAGTGTCTTATTGTTAACAATAATTACATCAACAGTTGACCTAATACAATTATATGTAAATTAATTTTTTTCTCCCTATTTATTAATCGATATTACTGGTTTCATATTGTTATTAATTTATTGATTTTTGCTACTTCAAGTATCACATTATTGGTGGGATTTCATTAAATATCACTTTAAATAACTTTGTAATAAGATCAAATTCATTTACTGTAAATTCAAACAATGTACATCTAATATAAATTTCGCATATTATAAAAAGCAATTGGAAATAAACTTAGAAAGTAAACATTTGCTTTCATGCAGGAGATTTTAAATAAATTGAAATCTTTTAACAATAAAACCAAATGGACAATGTTTTTTCCACAAATGTTTTATCATGAGGACGTAATACGACTATTTCTACTGTTTTACTTAGAAATGTTGTATAATAATGAAAGATCCCCACTTAACTGTATTACTTCTCGTTTACTCGCTCTGTAATCGAATCTCAGAAATGCATTAACCAAAGCATTAAACACATCAGTATAGTCAACACTTAGACTAGGTGTAAGTCATTAAGCTTACTCATTAGCATAGATAAGAGGCGCTTGATGATCTGTGCTTGGGTTGGGTGCTATGTGAACGTTTTTGGAGGCTAGAAGATTGACGATCTGTGAGAAGAAGAGTTCTACGAAGCTACGAGCCTAACTATACAATGCTATCCATCGGGAAATTTACACTAAATCTTTTTCTTTCTAACTTATTGGTCAAATTTATTCTGTGACAGTGATAAAGTTGTAAGGTGAATAATTATTTATTTAATGCACTCAGTTGACTTATATTTCAAGTTTTGGGACGATCGGTTTGGGCGTTATGTTATTTATTACCTATCTTAACAAATTGGAAAAAAAACTTGACTTGATCTGGCAGTGCGGTTTTTGAACTGAAAGCTTTTATCGCGAATTCTACAAAAACGATTTGGATGGACATAAACATACAAAATCGCATGAATGTTATTTCCGTCAGACCAATATCGTCAGTATACATTCCATCAGGTTACAGAATGGGTTACCTCAAAGGGAATTACATGATAACATATGATTTCATATATCACCTGATTTAAATTGTACGTTATGTTGTAAAACAACTGTTTTTACACGAAGGCCATGTTACATTATTTATTTAGCATTATTAGGGAAAGGGTTAGTATTAAATAGTTTTTATTAGCTACAAAATATATTATTTTATTTAAATTTTTGATAACTCTCATACAAATAATTCTATATGACTATAATAATAAAGTATATATTATTCTACCAATTTTTGAAATAAAAACATTCTTAGGCGCTTCTGATAACAAATGTTTAGCTTATTTTGCATAAAACTTAGTTTTCTTCCTAACTAACCTCTTCAGGGAATTTTTTTAGATATTCTTTTAAAAACTGATAATAATTTTTTTTTTTGTGGTGGCTATATGTCTAACATGACCCTGCCATTTGTTTTCCAACTCTCTTAACATTATTTTGTAAATAATTAATAAATTTTGTTAATGTACTTAAATGAGTACACAACTCACATTTAGTGCGGTTGTATTTCAGAACGTTACCCACTTCTGTTTCATGGTCACAGATGAGTACATTATATTTTTGCATTACATCAGACTTTCTTCGTTTGATAATTCAAATATACTACAGTATATTCAAATACTTATATAGAATTTAAGTTTAACACCAATACTGTTATAAAAAACTACTATTTTAATTTTTTTAAATTTAACCAATTTATTTAGTAAGGCTTTTGTAAAGGATTCACCAAAATAAATTAGGTACGAGAAAATAAAGATAGCTTTATTTTACATCAAAATAATTGATTTTATGAAGATAAAACAAGAAATACAATTGTATACAAACTGAAACAATTGAATGTTCTTATTTGCTGTAATTATACGAAGAAAAAGTGTAACCAACCTTAACGCTCAAAACTCAATACACAACTGTTTCAGAAAATGGTACTGTGATAAAATAAAAAAATCAACATAAACAACTGTAGTTATTTACATAAATAAACATGTTGGAAATATATTTTCAGAAAATGTTGTTATGAAACAATTTATTTATAGATATTAAGTTCAGTGTAGGCTGGCAAAGGCTTCTGTCAATGAAGTTCGCCTAACCCTCAGGGTACATAGGAATTTAACATTTGCTGTACTTGTACCGTGTGGGGCTTTTGCAGTTTTCCTCTTGGTATCTCCCTGAAACACCTTTTGACGGAAAGTGCCATACGCCATCGAATCGTACATCGCCTGTTACACCTGTCGACATCTTTTTTTTTAATGGTGGTGTAATAATTTTTTCAGAGAGGTCTGAATCAATGAGGTAAATATGGCTGCCATAAAACCCAAGAATGACATGTTAGATGACATTATTTGTTTTTGTACAACCCACGCAGTTGTTTAGTAGGCAAATTTACCTCTAAAATTGATAATGTATCTAGTACTAACATGTCAGATGTAGCATAGTTTTGATCACTGGTCGAGTTTTTTTCCATAGCCACCTTCTTGAACTAAAACAGCTTCGTTGACAATGTCTTCAGAATTTACATGGTGGTTTATTTCCACTGTGGTTTCAAAAGACGTGATATTTTCATTATCCTCATCTTCAAAACTGTTACTATTGTCTTCTTCAAACGTACTCGAAAATCATCATCTGGTAGATCCTCAAATAAGTGTTATTGGAACTCAGGAAGACTGTCATTCTGATCTTCATGTGTATTCTCTTCTAAATCTTTACCAATTTCTAGGTCTGAAGAATTTGGGTCATCTAAATTTGTTCCATTACGTTGTGTTTATTTGTCATGTCTAAATATCTATCCATTGACAGAAAACTCCTTCTAGCTACTGTTAATTAAAAAAAAAATCGTAATATGAATTTGTATTGCAAGCATTAATTTATTGGTTTCAAAACCTATTTGGTTTTAATGTAATTTGTACAAAAGTTACAATACAAAGTTGAAATAACCTCAAAATTATTATGCCACATTTGAGCAACAAACATATGTTTGGGTAAACATATGCAACTTAGTAACTTTTGAGCAATGTACACATATGAGTACAATAAGCATAGAGTCACATTTGAGATGTGTACTAAAATGAGTACAGATATTAAATTAACAATTGTGTTTTTATTTCGTAATATATTGATTAACATTAGTTATTATTTGAAAATATACAATTTAAGGTATCAAAAAAAATTATTAAGTGTATACCTACATTACAAATAAATTTCGCAAGACTTGAAATTCACACAATCCACTAACTTCACCAAAACATCACAATGTTTACAACTGGACACACAGCTGACTAATAGCCTAATGGAGGGAAAACAAGTAAATGCAACCAACATTTGAAAAGTCAATGTACTCAAAAATTGTCTTTCAGCAGTCGTGGATGCTCATGAAATAAAATATAAAATTATTTTAAGTTAATGTACCCATATGTGCCTTGCTCCTTGAAGAGGTTACACTAGGCTATTAAATTATTCACTTCTGTTGTCAGTTCCCTCTAGTGCCACAAAAAGCTTTTTTAAAGTTTATATTGGTTGAACTATTTTTTATAAAGCAGTATGTAGAAGGTTCTATTGTGTATTATTATTTAAATATTACTCTATGATGGTGACGGAATTATCATCGAAATGTAGCTGATGGTTCGGTTTTGGTATTTTTCGTTTATGTTAGATTGGCTAACACTATAATTTTACGATGTATATTAGTGACAATAGTTTTCATTTTCTAAGCAAAATTACGGCTAATATTTTAGTAGTAGAGGATTTACACTATTTTTTATAAAACGTCTTTCATATAACTTTTTAAAATATTCTTCTGTTTAGTGCCAGTAACATATCTTACTAAATACAACAGAAAAACGTCTAGCTACAAATATTTTTTTCTAAAGTTATGTACATTTCGGTTACCAAGTAACCATCCTCAGAGGTATGGCCCAACACACTCTGAATCATACGTAGTGTGTTGCGCCATAAATTTAATTGTTTTTAAATAGTAATGAGAAAATAAATATTGAATGGTGGCCTAAATGTATCTTGACATATTATTTTATGGTTGTCCAAACAGCTCCAGGAATTTGTCCGCTCCGGGTGCAACGCAGGGAAAAGCTATGAATTGCAGGAAACGTTACACAAATATGCAGGTCCTTTTAGGTAAGTAAAAACTTCTCTAAACCCCGTAGAAAATATCAATTTCCGCTAAATGAAACACCTAATGGTCTTACACATTATTTTATTTTACCCAGGATAAATAAATGTACGACATGAGACACAAAACTAATTAAAGTACAGGAATTATTTGTCGTGAGGAATAAATCAGGTAACGCATAGGAAATCAATACTCGCCAAAATATATATGCTGTAATTTGCTTAATTACTGGGTGTCGTGTTGTTCCCATATTTAGTTTATTTCATCAGAAATCCTTTTATCATGGCTAGAATCGTTAAAGTCGCCACGACAGGAGCACGCAACCGGTCAATCCATATTGGATTCTTGGGTGTAAACGTCTTATACAGTTCAATTATAGCTCTCAGTGAAAGATTAAATATAGAAATGGTTTATTCGTTGTAAATACTTCAGTATTATTACTTGTGTTCATTAAAAAAAGTGTGTCAGTCAGATGCCTGTCCGTCCAAAGTGAAAGCTTGTATAAACAAATCTAATTATTGGGTTCTTGTATTGTTTATAGGCTAAATCTATTGAATAAAATACTTATTTAATGAATAAATACTTATTTATTAAATTCAATTGAATCTATTTCCTAAAAGTGTCAGAAAAGTCTGATTTTTTTCTAGAAACAATGGAATAAATATAAATATTTCTTTACTATTATGTTGTACTAGTCATAGTAAAATTTCCTAAAACATGAATTTATATTTTAAATGTTACTCCTAGAAAGTAACAAACTACGGAGTAATGAAAATAGCACATTTTATAAAAGTATATTTTATAATATTTTGGGAATGTTCCATACATCAACAGCTTCTGCATTCGATATGTATACACACATTTAAAGAATGTTTATTATTTCATACGTAACTAATTTATCTAATATCGACCGACTTATGCTATTTAGTGTTTTGACAGTCCTTACCATGTTTGTAGGAAAGTATTTATGCTGCCCTCTACCCCCGTCTCTCCTACTGCGATCCGTCAAGGCCAGGGGCTCGGGTCCATACTATAATTCGTGAAAACCTTCAAGTTTCTTATTTTATTCAATTTTCCAGCCTAATAGTATTATGAATGCACAAAATACTATCATTAGAGCCTATCCCTTGATATTTTCTTCAGTTTTACTATAGGAATTAACAAAGAACCGAAATTGAATTTAAAAGAATTACAAGTAATTTTATCTACTGTCAAACTAACGTATATTTACTTAGTTCACGCCATTCGTGTACAGATAATATTCTTTATGCAAATAAGGCAAACTATACCATCTTGATACTTTTTCCGTTTGAGACTAAATATTCTTAAGACGGTTACCAATAATTCATAATAGGATATCTATTGAAATTAGCAAGACAAACTCATATCAGATCAAGATCCCAAACAGAAAATACGGGAGGAGATCGCATGCATAAACTTAAAAGAACAAAATTGACAAACGCTTGAATACAACGCTAAAAGCTTCAAAAGGAAAATAAAATAGTAATTCGAAAATAACAATAATTTTAAAATTACTTGAGCAAAATGTGTGTGTGTGTGTGTGTGTTTGTGTGTGTGTGTGTGTGTGTGTGTGTGTGTGTGTGTGTGTGTGTATGTGTGTGTGTGTGTGTGTGTGTGTGTGTGTGTGTGTGTGAGTGAGTGTGCGGCGGCTTATTACTACAAAGACGTATATAGTTGGGCTATATTGTTGATTATGAAAATAATTGAGTGTATGTATACATATATATATATATATATATATATATATATATATTTGTAGATTATGCAACACTGTTTTCTTGTATACACTTATCACTTTCACTTATGTACTTAAACAAGAATCTTACTTGGTATTTATGCGAGCGCTTTCAGAGACTAGTGATTGCCTCCATCTTCTGGCATACTAAACTTATTTTGGACTGCGAGCTGTGTGGAATCCGCTGTTGACATTGATGTACCGTTAACTTCTATTTTTAGTTTCACTGCACTGTGCGAGTTTTTAGCATTTGTCTTGGGGTTTATACTGTCTATTAGATTGAATAATTTGTCGTTTTTTGATTTTATTTGTATCTGTTCGTTGATGATGTTATTTTTATTTTTATAAATTTCTAGTTGTTCCCAGATTGTCATTTTGAGGCCTTTTTGAACTTTTTTTTATTAGGTGTATGTTTTCTAATGTGGGGAATGTGTGTTTGTTTTTGATTGCGTGTGTGGCTAAGTTTGAGTTATAAAATTTCCGGTTTGATGTATGCATTGAGGTGTTCTTGATATCTATCTTTTAATTTCTTTTTTGTTTGGCCTATGTATATTTTATTACAGTCTGGGCATTCGATTTTGTATATTCCGTTATTAAGTGTGGGACATATTTCTTCTGGTTGGTTTATTTTGTTGATTATGTTTCCTGTGTTTTTGTAGGCTATGTTAATATTATTGTTTTTTAGTGTTTTAGTTATTCCTTTTATGTTGTATCCTGTGTATGTGAATGTAGCCCATTTTGTTGTTTGTGGTTCGATTTTAGGTTGATTTAATTTTTTTAATATTTTAAATTCTAATTTATCTATAGCTTTTTTATTGTATCCATTTTTTTTGGGCTATTTGATATATTATTTGTTTTTCTTTTGTTTTTTCTTCATTTTTTAGAGGCAATTTTAGCATTCTTTATAAAAGTGAGTTATATGCGGCCATTTTATGTTGTGGGGGATGGTTGGAGTGGTTTGGTATTGTATTAATGGTTTGTGTGGATTTTCTATAAATGGAATATTCAATGTTATCTGTATTTCTGGTCAGTGTTAGGTCTAGATAGTTTATTTTATTGCTTATTTCTTCCTCCATGGTGAATTGTATGTTAGGGTGTAAGTTATTGATTTCATTTAGAATGATGTTATTATTTATTGCTTTATTTTGTGAAATGTATAATCCGTCATCGACATATCGTATCCAATGTCCGTTGGGGTCGTGTGTTTTTATGGTTTGTGTGATTAATTCGTCAAGTCTTTGGAAGTAAATTTCTGATATTATACTTGAAAGTGGTGATCCCATTGCTAAGCCGTCTGTTTGTTTATATATTTTATTATTGAATATGAAATAGTTTTGGTTTAGTATGGTCTTTAGGCATTTTGTGATTTGGTTTGTGTATTTGGGGTTAGTTTTAAGGTCAGTTATTTTTGTTTTTTATTATTTGGATGGTTTCGTTAATTGGTATATTAGAGTACATGTTTGTGATGTCGAATGATGTGAATTTGGTGTTTTTGGTTATGTTTATTGTTTTTAGTATTTCCGTTAATTCAATTGAATTTTGTATGGTGTATTTATTTTCCAATTTAAGTTCGTGTTTTAGGTTTTTGGCTATTGTTTGTGATATTTTATAGGCAGGTGCGTTTTTAAAATATATTAAGGGTCTTATGGGATTGTTGGTTTTATGTATTTTGATGAGGGCGTTCATTTTGGGGGGTTTTGGGTTGTCTATTGTGTATTGGTAGGGGTTTTTTTGGTTGAATAAATTGTCATTGTTTTTTGCTAACTGTATGATTTCGTTATGGTATTTTTTGGTGGGGTCTTTGTTTAGTTCTATGCAATTGTTGGATTTTATGAATTCCTCTTGTTTTTTGGTTGTATTCTGTTTTTGATATGATAACTGTAGCGTTGCTTTTGTCCGCTTTAGTTGCAATTATTTCGTTTTTGAATAGTTTTTGTTTTAGTTTGTTAATTTGGTTTATTTGTACTTTATTTTCAACGTGATTTCCTTTTTTGATTTCCTTCATTTTTTGTTGATGATTTTGTTGATTTCATGCGATGCTATGTTTCTGATATTATCTTGATTTTTGTGATTAATGAGATTTATTGCCAGTTCTGTTTCTACTATGAGGTTTTCTATTGTGTTGTGTAATTTTGGTTTGATGTTGGTTTTTGTGCTATTTTCGAGTATATTTATTTCTTCTTTGGTGAAATTTGTTTTTGTGAGGTTTATAAAATTTGGGTGGAATTGATGGAATGTTGTGATATTGTCCATGTTATTTTGCTTTTCTATTAGTTTGTTAAGTTTAGTTTCTATTTTTTGTTTTTTGATTCTATTAAATTTTTTGCATTTTTCTCGAATTTTGATATATTTATAATGCCATTGGTTTGGTTTAAGTATGTAAGCTAATTCTAGGTGGGTTTTTAAGAGTGTGTTAGTTAATTTGTTTTTCTTTGTGTACAGGTATTTAATTTCATTTTTTATCCATAGAGTTTCAGCTTGTTTAGCCGTTTTTTGTGCAGAACTAGTTTGATTTTTTATTATTATTTTGGCATATTTTGGTGTTATTTTGTTTTTAATGCATTGTTTATTAAAATGTATATTATGGTTGATATTTATTATTTGTTTTCTAAGTTTTTCAAATTTGTTCAATAGTTTGGTTGCTTGATTACCTTGTGGGGCGATATCCATATTTGTAGATTATGCAACAATGTTTTCTTGTATACACTTATCACTTTCACTTATGTACTTAAACAAGAATCTTACTTGGTATTTATGCGAGCGCTTTCAGAGACTAGTGATTGCCTCCATCTTCTGGCATACTAAACGTATTTTGGACTGCGAGCTGTGTGGAATCCGCTGTTGACCTTGATGTACCGTTAACTTCTATTTTTAGTTCCACTGCACTGTGCGAGTTTTTAGCATTTGTCTTGGGGTTTATACTGTCTATTAGATTGAATAATTTGTCGTTTTTTGATTTTATTTGTATCTGTTCGTTGATGATGTTATTTTTATTTTTATAAATTTCTAGTTGTTCCCAGTTTGTCATTTTGAGGCCTTTTTGAACTTTTTTTATTAGGTGTATGTTTTCTAATGTGGGGAATGTGTGTTTGTTTTTGATTGCGTGTGTGGCTAAGATTGAATTATAAATTTCCGGTTTGATGTATGCATTGAGGTGTTCTTGATATCTATCTTTTAATTTCTTTTTTGTTTGGCCTATGTATATTTTATTACAGTCTGGGCATTCGATTTTGTATATTCCGTTATTAACAAAATGGGCTACATTCACATACACAGGATACAACATAAAAGGAATAACTAAAACACTAAAAAACAATAATATTAACATAGCCTACAAAAACACAGGAAACATAATCAACAAAATAAACCAACCAGAAGAAATATGTCCCACACTTAATAACGGAATATACAAAATCGAATGCCTAGACTGTAATAAAATATACATAGGCCAAACAAAAAAGAAATTAAAAGATAGATATCAAGAACACCTCAATGCATACATCAAACCGGAAATTTTATAATTCAAACTTAGCCACACACGCAATCAAAAACAAACACACATTCCCCACATTAGAAAACATACACCTAATAAAAAAAAGTTCAAAAAGGCCTCAAAATGACAATCTGGGAACAACTAGAAATTTATAAAAATAAAAATAACATCATCAACGAACAGATACAAATAAAATCAAAAAACGACAAATTATTCAATCTAATAGACAGTATAAACCCCAAGACAAATGCTAAAAACTCGCACAGTGCAGTGAAACTAAAAATAGAAGTTAACAGTACATCAAGGTCAACAGTGGATTCCACACAGCTCGCAGTCCAAAATACGTTTAGTATATCACTAGTCTCTGAAAGCGCTCGCATAAATACCAAGTAAGATTCTTGTTTAAGTACATAAGTGAAAGTGATAAGTGTATACAAGAAAACAGTGTTGCATAATCTACAAATATGGATATCGCCACACAAGGTAATCAAGCGACCCAACTATTGAACAAATTTGAAAAACTTAGAAAACAAATAATAAATATCAACCATAATATACATTTTAATAAACAATGCATTAAAAACAAAATAACACCAAAATATGCCAAAATAATAATAAAAAACCAAACTAGTTCTGCACAAAAAACGGCTAAACAAGCTGAAACTCTATGGATAAAAAATGAAATTAAATACCTGTACACAAAGAAAAACAAATTAACTAACACACTCTTAAAAACCCACCTAGAATTAGCTTACATACTTAAACCAAACCAATGGCATTATAAATATATCAAAATTCAAGAAAAATGCAAAAAATTTAATAGAATCAAAAAACAAAAAATAGAAACTAAACTTAACAAACTAATAGAAAAGCAAAATAACATGGACAATATCACAACATTCCATCAATTCCACCCAAATTTTATAAACCTCACAAAAACCAATTTCACCAAAGAAGAAATAAATATACTCGAAAATAGCACAAAAACCAACATCAAACCAAAATTACACAACACAATAGAAAACCTCATAGTAGAAACAGAACTGGCAATAAATCTCATTAATCACGAAAATCAAGATAATATCAGAAACATAGCATCGCATGAAATCAACAAAATCATCAACAAAAAATTCAAAAAAGGAAATCACGTTGAAAATAAAGTACAAATAAACCAAATTAACAAGCTAAAACAAAAACTATTCAAAAACGAAATAATTGCAACTAAAGCGGACAAAAGCAACGCTACAGTTATCATATCAAAAACAGAATACAACCAAAAAACAGAAGAATTCATAAAATCCAACAATTGCATAGAACTAAACAAAGACCCCACCAAAAAATACCATAACGAAATCATACAGTTAGCAAAAAACAATGACAATTTATTCAACCAAAAAAACCCCTACCAATACACAATAGACAACCCAAAACCCCCAAAAATGAACGCCCTCATCAAAATACATAAAACCAACAATCCCATAAGACCCTTAATAAATTTTAAAAACGCACCTGCCTATAAAATATCACAAACAAAATCGAATGCCCAGACTGTAATAAAATATACATAGGCCAAACAAAAAAGAAATTAAAAGATAGATATCAAGAACACCTCAATGCATACATCAAACCGGAAATTTATAATTCAAACTTAGCCACACACGCAATCAAAAACAAACACACATTCCCCACATTAGAAAACATACACCTAATAAAAAAAGTTCAAAAAGGCCTCAAAATGACAATCTGGGAACAACTAGAAATTTATAAAAATAAAAATAACATCATCAACGAACAGATACAAATAAAATCAAAAAACGACAAATTATTCAATCTAATAGACAGTATAAACCCCAAGACAAATGCTAAAAACTCGCACAGTGCAGTGAAACTAAAAATAGAAGTTAACGGTACATCAAGGTCAACAGCGGATTCCACACAGCTCGCAGTCCAAAATACGTTTAGTATGCCAGAAGATGGAGGCAATCACTAGTCTCTGAAAGCGCTCGCATAAATACCAAGTAAGATTCTTGTTTAAGTAGATAAGTGAAAGTGATATATATATATATATATATATATATATATATATATATATATATATGTCTGTGAATATGTGTGTCTGTCCATATATATCACATTGTATATAGTAACAAAAATAAATAAAATCGGGTTAGACGATTACATTCCCGCACTCGAATATGAAGATAGAGATAAAGGGCTTCTACCACTTGGTACAAAATCAAAAAAAAGATGCTAATGTTGGGGAAAATCTACAACCCAGCGTGGGAATCCACGTCCCCTGATATCCAACGTCTAACTCACGCCTACTAACCGGGGTACCTGTGACATACCAGTGACTATATGCTTTTTGCTAAAGCCTCTGGTAACAGTCTGTAAGAGCCCAAATAACGTTATGTAAAGCTTGAACTAGTGACAAGCCCGATACACTGTGATTCAGCCAGACTGTACGGTACTACGCCTTCCACGACACAAGCAGTAGAACATTTCTAATGGTCAGGTCTTCCGTACATTCAACCCCCATTAGATGGGAATGGTTCAAATAATGTAACCACACCCTTATTCACTCTCGTTATTGTATTACCTAAGGGCCGGACCCTCAGACTAGGAACTAGGTCGTAGGTGGCCTAACCCAACAGTTAGACCTAGAGAGCTGCCTCATTCTATTAGCTATAATGACCTGCTAGTCACGTTCCATTCATTTGTATTTCAAAATTATTTATTGATGTTAACCTAAATTTTATACTCAGCCTGACGATCGCCTTCGTAATGAATGGCTTTGTGGGAATAACATTTTTAGCTGAATCTAGACCAAGTGCTCCCAGAACTACCATGAAACAGTATAACCTAGCACAAAGGGGACACGTACCCCGTACCAGCGTTATTCTCTGTACTATTACAGTAAAGAAATGCAGAGCCAGTGTAAAACTAATGTCATTATGTTGGGCGTAGTTTCTTTAGTAAAATTTGAAGACGATTTTTATTGCTAGTGATAGCAATCTAAGTTCACAATCCACTTACAAATTTATCCTTTTGTTATAAACCCCTGGTGAATTCACCGCTCGCAGTACAGTTACAGCTGCACATACACTTCGGGTAGAGAACCCTTACAGTATCCACCTAATAAAAGTTATGTATATTATATTCAATTGGGTTAGTTACCAGTTTTTAAATTGAAATTTTTTTTTACAAAATATTTATGTGTAGAAACAAATGTATATAATTGTTATCATAAAAGAGGACCTTGTCTAAAATTTTGTAATTACAAATTTTTTTATTAATTCTAAGAAAATACAACTAATTTAAAATGATTTAATAAAATATCGTTTTTAGTAAATGTAAGAAAATGCGACCATTTCAACGTATTTTGAAAAATTTAAGAGAAAAATGTTTTCAACGCAAATCAAGATCAAGGTTTCATTACTCTATACACACACACACACACACACACACACACACATATATATATATATATATATATATATATATATATATATATATATATATACAACTTTTCAATCTTACAAGTGTTAAACATGTATAATTCTTTCCAGGCATAGAAAAAAATGAGACGTTCTCAGCGTCAAATTATTACAGAGTATCGATATAAACAACTAATATAATATCCATATTTTTGTATTTATACCCTCCATACTTTGTAATGATTTGACATTTCGTCATAAATGATCTCAATTATTTCTTCCTGACGAGGGTCGTGGGTAACACATGAGTGATTGACCAACTTTGTAAATAATACATGGATTATAATGCAAGTTTTGGTCTTGATTTTCCTTATAAGCCTAACCTTAATATTTATTACAAGACATTAGTGAGACTAACAATGCAATTATCTTGAAAGTTATTTTTGTTAAACATATTAAGAGGGTACGCAGAGTTAGATGCTGCGTTGATATATTTCCAAATATATTGTAACATAAATATTGTTTTATTTAAATGTATTGTATTTCTTTATATTATTATTTGGGCTATGAACTATTAAAAATATTTTTGAAATCAAGAACTTAAAATATTATTTTACAGTATTCTGTCACCTAATACAAGTTATGTATATTATATTCAATTGGGTTAGTAACCAGTTTTTAAATTAAAATTATTTTATTTCAATATTTTGGTGTAGAAACAAATGAATAAAATTCTTATCGTAAAAAAAAACTTTAAAAAAAATGGAATAAAATATTTGTTTAGTAATTCAAGGAAAATGCAACTATTTTAACGTATCTTGAAAGTTTTAGAACTAAATGTTTTTTAAAGAAAATCAAGACAAAGGTTTCATTACAATGTATGCAATTATAAACAACTTTTCAACCATACAAGGGTTAAACACTTATAATTCTTTCCAGGCATAGAAATAAATAAGATGTCCTAAACGTCAAGCTATTACAAAGTATGGATATATACAACATATATATTACTCTTATTTTATTATTTATAACCATACGTTTCGTACATCTCAATTATATTTTTCCTGACGAGGATTGTTGATAACACTTGAGTAAATTTTATTACAAAACATAAGTGAGGCTAACTATGCCATTATCTTGAAAGTTATATTTGTTAAACATATTAAGAGGGTAAGCAGAATTAGATGCTGCGTATGATTGATATATTTCTAAATATTTTGTAATAAAAATATTGTTTTATTCAGATTTATTTAATTTCGTCCTAAAATTACTATCGATTAGGGTAGGAACTTGAAACATATTTTCAAATTCAATTAATTAAAATATTATTTTCAGTTATAATAAAATATTTTTAAATAAAATGCTGTACATTTTTATATGCTGTTTCTAATATAAAATTAGTTAGGTTTACTCAACATTTTAGGTAGGAATGAAGAGTTGCTCTTTATACAAAGGCATCAATCAATCAGCCTGGTAATCAATCAACGTCTTCAACTGCCTCAAAGTATTCCTCTCACAGTCCTCGAAACAATTAATATCATTAGTAATCCTTTGCAACCGAAATAGTAATGACTGTTATTACTAAAGAAGAATTAAAATCTGAATAGTCCAGCTACTGTAGAATAATTTACGATTTTATAGACATAGCTATAAATCTAAATTCTATAAAGCGTAAATGAACTCATTGATGTTCAATCAGGTCCTATTGTGTTAAATGATCGGAAAATCAGTACGATGCTATATAACACTTTTTTATCATAAATGCCAGTATGTTATATTTTGAAGTATATTCAGTAAACTTCAGTCACTATAGGCCTAATACATTGAGAATCATTAGATGCTACAAATAATAATAAACAATGTGATGCAAATGTTGTCAGACATATTGATATTGTAATAATTATTCTATTGTATTAGAATTTACAGTGAATATAAATTTAAATAAAATATAACAAAAAAATACAATAAATTTACACAACCAATTCAAGTATTTATTTACTACTCACGCTTTTTTCCCACATCAAATATTCATACGATTAATTATAATTTACGATTTAGCTTTTGGTTATTCTACCAAAATCAAATGTATTTGGGTTATTATTTTCTTTTATAGCACATTTTGAATATCTGCTTGAACTTAGTAACTTAATATTTAAGGCCTTTAAAGTACTGTCTAACTATCATATCGCACGACTGATTTTTATTAATATTAAAATTACCATATTATTATCTAGGCTGCTGGGTGGTTTAGTGAGGCGTGCATTTGACAAAACGCTATTGGTTCTATTGTGGGTAGCATCAAATAATTTATGTTTGCTTTTACAGCTTCCTGGTAGATTCAACCTCTAACAGTGAGAACCTACAGTCTATCCTAAAGTACAAAGGGCGGTTAAAACGTAATGCTGGCCACATTATGTCCCTCCAATACGTAGGGCAGATTTTACCTGCCCCCTTGGATCATGTTGGTATGAAAAGAAGTCTTTATTATTATAAGTTTAACCTACTTACTCATAGAAAAACTATAACGTGAAATTTAAGTACATTTATTTAGCACCTGATTTACTTCAACATGACTTGAAGATCAATATTTTTATTAAGTCTTGTCCTATTCAAGGTGATTTCGCTGGTCCACTTTAAACATCACAAATAGAAAAGGTTTTTTAAGACACCTTTCTCAATCAATGCTTAATAATCTTCTTTACTATTCCTTGCTGGAGGACTATGTTTAAACGTCGTAATGTTTTACCATAAGCGTTTACTATTTTTTAAGTATTGTTTAAATAACTATTTTCATAAAAAATTAAACCTTATACAGACTATTTTAGCTAAGGAGAAATTTTAAAAAAAATCATTTGTCTTAGAGTTTTTAAACACATATTCCTGTATTTTTAGCTGTGATTAAAATTATATATATATATATATATATATATATATATATATATAAATTAATAGTCAATTATTAGGAGAATAAATAAACTGTTTAAAATATTACCAAATTGTATTTTCCTCCTTTCTACAAACTTTCGTAAGCGAAAACTAAATCTAAGACTCAAAAAAACGTCTATCTTCGAGCTGAGAGTTTTTTCTCTAAAATAAACTTTACCCTCCTTAAAGCTTCAACTTTTATAGTTACAGAGCCTTTTTGGTTTTTATAAATCTTTTTGAGTTTGTTTCTAAACAATTATAAATATTCTTCAACAATAAAGCTTGTGTTTGTTAACGTAGGCCTAAGTGGTTCTAAATTCTAATTTTTATACCTGAAATGGTATCTACGTAAAACGGAAAAAGTTTTTAAAATATTTAACCTATATCTCTTTCTGTCGTAAGGATTACTGTCTTCAGTAGTTAGAATTTTTTTAAACCTTTTGCTTTCCTTATTGTTTACAGTTGGGCGTTGAAATTATTATCTATAGCTTTAATTTGTTTGTGGGTACGACATTTAAGAGAAATATTGGCTCACTAATTTGATCTTTAAAAATATAGGTTAGCTACAGAAGAAAACTCATTGATAATGTCCACTCATTGTTATTAGGTAATGTTATTGGAAGGCATTCTTTCGTATACACATGATGTGCTTTACTATGCACATCATTTGAAGGAGAAGCCATGACTAAATTATACATTTACGGAGAGTCACCAAGCCAGAATGAAAAGTAAACGAGTATTGATACTCACAAAGGCAGTGGGAGACTAGACGTTTCTTGGGACAGCTTGGCTACATCGATGCTGCTACATCGACATTTATTATAGTATTATTATTAAGACAAGATAAAAATCGTCATCGGGAGACATCATTTTTGAAGACGTCTATTTCAGTGACGCTTCTAATTACTACAAAATTCTTGTTGGACGCTTCCAGTAGTTTTTATTCATGCAGTGAAGTTTAGCTCTTCACACGAAACAAATAAAACACTGTAGTGGCGAAGTGACATGACAACCCTGCCTCCATAATAAAGTCAGCTCCGGATCTGATTGGAGGTTTCGACCCCTCTTATGGTAAATAAACGCTAATGGCCCCCCAGCAAGAAAACACTTTTCCACCTATCGTGCGTTCTGCCAGCAAATACACTTCGTTAAATCCAGTTCTCTTCCAAAATCCCTGTTACCACATTCTTACCCACAGCTAGCGTCACGGTGACAGACGCTGCAAAACCTCAATGGCAACCAAAATCCCTGTTACCACATTCTTACCCGCAGCTAGCGTCACGGTGACAGACGCTGCAAAACCTCAATGGCAACCAAATCCCTGTTACTACATTCTTACTCGCAGCTAGCGTTACGGTGACAGACGCTGCAAAACCTCAATGGCAACCAAATCCCTGTTACCACATTCTTACCCGCAGCTAGCGTCACGGTGACACACGCTGCAAATCCTCAATGGCAACCAAAATCCCTGTTACTACATTCTTACCCGCAGCTAGCGTCACGGTGACACACGCTGCAAATCCTCAATGGCAACCAAAATCCCTGTTACCACATTCTTACCCGCAGCTGGCGTCACGGTGACAGACGCTGCAAAACATCAATGGCAACCTAATCCCTGTTACCACATTCTTACCCGCAGCTGGCGTCACGGTGACAGACGCTGCAAAACATCAATGGCAACCAAATCCCTGTTACCACATTCTTACCCGCAGCTGGCGTCACGGTGACTGACGCTGCAAAACCTCAATGGCAACCAAATCCCTGTTACTACATTCTTACCCGCAGCTAGCGTTACGGTGACAGACGCTGCAAAACATCAATGGCAACTAAATCCCTGTTACCACATTCATACCCACAGCTAGCGTCACGGTGACAGACGCTGCAAAACCTCAATGGCAACCAAATCCCTGTTACCACATTCTTACCCGCAGCTGGCGTCACGGTGACAGACGCTGCAAAACCTCAATGGCAACCAAATCCCTGTTACCACATTCTTACCCGCAGCTGGCGTCACGGTGACAGACGCTGCAAAACCTCAATGGCAACCAAATCCCTGTTACCACATTCTTACCCGCAGCTGGCGTCACGGTGACAGACGCTGCAAAACCTCAATGGCAACCATATCCCTGTTACCACATTCTTAAACGCAGCTGGCGTCACGGTGACAGACGCTGCAAAACCTCAATGGCAACCAAATCCCTGTTACCACATTCTTACCCGCAGCTGGCGTCACGGTGACAGACGCTGCAAAACCTCAATGGCAACCAAATCCAATCCCTCTATGACTGACAGATCGGAGCGAAGTTACGGCGAATATCCTGGAGCTGATTCGGTTGTTTTACTCGCCAGAGTCCTCTGTAATATTCAATTTCAGTGTATCAAAAATAGTTAGGGGTGCTTCGGTGCCTCTGGAGGATATCAAAAAAAAACTTTCTAATATCAAGCTCCTATAACTATAACGTCATCAATTAGGAATGTAACGTGATAATAAAATTTAAAACTCGTTACAATAAACTTAGTTTTGCATAACACATTAAACTGTCTTATACGCATAGTTTTCTGAGGTGGATGGAAAGACATTTTTAAATCGCCAATCTTAACCTACCAATTCAGTTTCACGGCGTTTGTTAATTGTTTTAAAATTTTAAGAATGAAGAGGTTTTAATGGTAAACGCGCATTTACACTTACGAAACCTACCTTTAGACGCCCTTTAGAAATGATCCGACCCTATATTTATACTCATACTGTTGCTAGAGTTCCTTGATTAATGGCTAGGAGCTCTTTGCTGATATCAAGAATGAATAATGAATACTCGTACAGGAGTCTGTGCATATTTAGCAAAACACAAGATAAACAATTCCCAATAGGAGCGATAAAACGTATTGATTTTCCAATCAATCCTGAAGTTCAAGAACCGTCCGTAATTATGGCGTTACTTACACAACAAGTTACCGGATTTACTGTTTATTCAAAGCATTATATTACAGGATTAAACAACTCAACAGGCTTATTTAAGTTAAGCGTAGAAAGGACTGCACTTTCCCTTCTCGTATTAAACATCTTAGTTTATATGTGAAGAATACGTTTTTATTATAAAACCAGTTGTAAAAGCGTCCTCTTTCTACTGTGTAAGGTATGATTATATTGCACTTCATATGATTAATAATAAAGTTATTTAAATACATAAATAAATTGAGTTTAGGCCCTATTTATTATACAATAATGTAACTAGAGACAATAATTGTAATATATATTGATATATATATATATATATATATATATATATATATATATATATATATATACCTACAAAATGTATATATATAATCCAAAAATGTATGCCAATGTCTACAATATATATATATATATATATATATATATATATATATACCAATTCAAAAAATATGTTTTCTTCTATAATAATCAATTATACAATCTTTTATACTGGTTGCATAAAATCCCCATGCAGGCCCATAACGAAAACAAAATATTAAAAAATTAACAAATAGCAATGTTAATATTTCATACAATACTGATAATAAAGAATAAATATTAAAATGAATAACAGTAGTAAAATAAATAATATGTATGATAAAAGTGGTGTTTTTAAATTATAATGTGAAAGCTATAATAATACTATATAGGTGAAACCAATAAAAAATTAAAAGAAAGATATATAGAAAAAATTAAAATGCCTAAAAAGCCAGAAATATACAAATCAAATTTTCCAAACCATTATATTATTAATAACTATAAATTTCCAAATATAGAAAATATGATACTTATAAGAGAAATTATTAGTATTAAGTAATATTTATTAATAAATATTTATTATTTAATAATAATTATTAAATTATTGGTAATTATTATTATTGAGTATAAACATATATGAAGCATTCGTAAATTATAAATAAAGTATTAGTAATAAATTAGTAAATGAGCAAATACAAATGCAATAATTGTTCAATATAAATTTGATACATTATTCAATGTCTGTAATGTTACGGGAATAAGATGTTGGCTATATTGTAAAAAATTTGACAACAATGCCGAATCCAATGTTAGATATTCTGTATACTGGCTTTATTGCAATATTCGTTCATCATGATGTTGGTACTGTTTCCCAAAGAATTGCTTATTATAATAAATAATATAAATTTTGAATGAGTATACTCATTAGAATATATTCAGTTATTTAAATATATATATATATATATATATATATATATATATATATATATATATAAACATTGTAAAATATATATTCCTGTTTAGTAATCAAAATATATGTGACCATACAAATACAAGAACTATATTTTGTTGCATATATTCAATGCTTTTCGTCGGTAAACCGTTCCAACATCAGGCAATCATTTTTAATATATAAATAATACTAATTTTACACTACTTAAATAAATAACCACTATAAATAATAATAATGTGTTTATTATAAACGTTAGGTAAATAATTTTATTATTTAAATATTTATAATATATTTATTAATTTCACACACACTTACAGACACACACAAGCATGTATATCTAAATAAATAAATAAATATATATATATATATATATATATATATATATATATATATATATATATATATATTTTAAACCAATAAATATATATATATATATATATATATATATTTATTTATATATATATATATACATGTATATGTATTCTAAATAAATAAATATATATACATATTCTATATTCTTTTATTTCTAAGATTCTTAATTCAATGCTATGCTTTGAAAACTACACACAATGCCATTTTATTTGCATTTAGTTTTGAAAATTATATCATCCGTAGACATTATTGGGCCATATTTTTGAATTCAACTGTTACTGTTAACTCTGTATGCTATTGTGAGATGCTGGAGACATTTCCTCTCTCAGAATGTGAGATAGTGAAGAACATGAGATACAAGCGTTTTGGTTTCAACAGGATGGTCATTCTGCCCGTCGTTCATCCCAAAATCTCCAAGAACAGTTTTCGCGGCCACCTTATTTCTTTCGAGAAGATGTTCCAAATGTCCCCCCTCACTCTTATGATTTGAACCCGTGCGATTTTTTTCTTTGGTAATATCTCAAAGATGAGGTTTATAAAGTTCTACGTAGGACTTTGGAGGCTGTTAAGGAGACAATTACCGAAGTCATCGCTGGGATAACGCAAGATTTGCCGGGAAGAGTTTACGGAAATGTTTTTCAAACGATTCGATATGTGCATCGCTCGCCAAGCGCATTAAATTTTCAAAATCAAATGCAAATAAAAGGGCGTTGTATGTAGTTTTCACAAACAAAAACAATTTATATTTATATTGGTTATTTTTTTACAAAACACCTGTCAAATCAGGGAGTCCATTCTGCCCACCGTGTAACTAAAAACTTTGTTTTATATTTTTCCAGTGTTTCATATGTTAAAGAATATATGTGTTAGATAAGATAGGCTTAATATCTTTGGTGAAAAGATAAATGTTCGTTTCAACAACAAATAGAGTAGTATTACATTTACAAAAATGCCTAATAAAGATTATAAAATTTTTAAAAACCTAATCATTTATACATAATGCATTTCATGTATTCAGGTTATATTTTATTTCATTCCACTTAGGTTTTTCAAAACACTTTGGTTCATACCATTTCTTAGCTTCTACGTTATAGGAAAGCACTTCATTAAGATCTCGTATGTTCGTGAACAAAGCTTTACGTCGTCTCACAAATGAGCTTCAGGTCGGGGCCCTCCAACTTAAAAGTTTTGCCGTAAACAACACTGCAATAAATCTTTGAGTTTGTTGAAAGCGGAACTCTGAGTAAAGTTTAAAACCTCAACCAACGCTTTTAATTCTAATTTATAGACGTTAGGTAACTCTTCGAAGAAGGTAGAAAACTGGTCTAATGAAAGTGGATTTGTTTTATACTTGGAAGACTTCCGTGAAACTAGAACAAATCCATCTAAAGGATAATTTGATAACTAATGTAAAAATTATTCCTGTTTTAGTTTTTGTATTTTTAGATAGTCTTTTTATTTGGGAGGGATGTTTAAAAATAGGTAAAACATTTCTTTGTAGTATTATAAAAAATAAATATATTAAATTAAATAATTTTTGACTCAGTAGTAAAGCCTGTTTATTCAAACTATTTTAATGTTTGAGAAACATATTTTATCTTTTTATTTTCTAAAGCAATAATAAAGTTTTGATCTCCATACGCTTTATGTTTTAAATATAGATAATCTATAAAAAACACACGTCTAAACACATTTCTAAATACAATTCCAGTATGCTTACATTTACAGCGACCGCTTGGATATCATCTTGCTACTGGCATTCCAGCTTTCTTTAACAGCCTTAAGTAACACAATATATTAGATAATAATTAAGCCTTTTGTAAAGTTTGCATTAGTATGGATATTTTAACGAGAGCCGTGTATGCAAAAATCCATTTATAGTTTCTAAAAGTTGTAGATTTAGAGCATGGGCTCTGAGATTAGATTTTAGGGGTTAACCGCATTCTAAAATATTTTATAGTAATATTTAAAACCTTATAACAAAAAAATGTCAAAACAAAATTATTATTTATTCATAAGTGACATATATTACAAATGACTTACTGTAAAAAAGTTACCTATTACACTTTCATAATCAATTAACAGCCAGCTCGTGAACAACAAGTTTTCGATGGTAAAAATGTGTTACAATGCGGTACAAAATTTATTAGTAATTCCAAACTGTCATGAGGAAAGTCAAACACTATATTGTTCATATCAAGTTGACAGTCGTCTAAGAGCTATTAGTAAGTATAGGTATAAAATGTCCGTTAAATGCTTCAATGAACTACGATTATACTATCTGAACATTAAACATAATAAAAACTAAGAAATAAACTTGCTATAACCTATTTAGATGCACAAATCACTTATTATGCATTAAATTCAATGAATTTTCCTGGTCTCAAAATTTATTTAAAAGTTTCAGTTCGTGAAAATGTAATTTAAACGTTCGTTTAAAGAGTTCAGAGAGTTCTGACTAATAGGGATCCTCCGACATATTAACGGGACAATGATGGGAGTGGTAGATAAATATACCGCTAAAAATATTTATAAAAGTCACATTTACACGCAGAAATCCTGTAAATGTATTAAGTCGTCTATGGGCATCACTTGTAAATTATATACTACTGGTGTGATGTATGTACTTTATAAACTGGGATCTATTTAAACGAATTTACAATAAAAATATTGAAAAAACCAAAGTTTAGAATAATTTAATTGCAACAAAAGTAACTCTCTAAACTGTTTACACTGCAAAAGAATTCTATGAAAGTAAATTACTCGACAAATTAAATTTAAACAGAGTTTCATTCGGAAGGGGGGGGGCGAACAAGGTTTTACTGGATTCAGAAGATGAATGGCTTCCCAATATTATTGTTTCGTTCTGAGGGGAATTCCTCTGTCTGGTTGTATTTAAAGTACATTAGTCCACCATTAGTTGAATAATAACAAAATCTATTCCATTGATTAAATAAAAATTGTTTTCGGCTAGTAGCCTAAATAATCTCTACAGTTTTCAGTTATTCCTGTAATATCCTATGAGGATATTTGACTTGAAATCGAGTTTTACATAAGGGTTTCAATAAAATGTTCTTATGCTATAGGGTTTTATTTATTTAAATTAAAGCAAGTAATATATAAAAAAATTGGTTTAAAGTATATTCTAACTTAGGTTAACAAAGAAAATGTTTATTTTAGTAACTTTTATAGGAAAATTCCAATTAGTATAAATAAAGTAACTTAACCTATACGTTAAAACAGTATTTCTACTACATAATCTGTAACAGATAAAATCAGTTTTTTTACGAAATCATCCCCTATTTTAAAACAAATGGGACGAAATAACTCTATCATAACTTGTCCCTATTGTGAAACGTTTACCTTAGTGACTATATAATACTAAAACTAACTCATTATTTTAATTATTGAAATAAAATTTAAAAAAAACTGTATTAACATCAAGTTTCATCCGCTACAAGGTATACATAAGGCAAATGTGAACTACAGAATTTAAAAATTATACTACCATTCCTCCAGTGTTTTACTTTTCACTGGTTTTGGTATTTCAGACAAAAAACGTATAAACCTATGATATTAAAAAAAACACTTCATTCTAAGGATACATATCTAGGTAGTACAGATTGGGATCCGGGGTTTTGATCTTAGTTAAAGTGGCTTTCGGTGTATTTTATTATTTTTTTAATATTATATATTAAAACTCATCATTCTAGGGCAACCAAAAATATTTCTTGCACAATCCCTTCAAGCACATACAATCAAAGTGCACACATTGGCAATTTTGTTTTTGTCTTCACTAGTTGAATAGTTTAGCCCTTTACAGCCTCTTCACCGTTTGCGATTACTTATCTTGCTTTGGAGGACCTCTGTGTCCTGTTAAGGGTGAAGTCTCTCTTATAGCTTTAAGAAATCATTTTTATTTCTTCTCGTATATTTGAAATACTCAGATCTTTGAGAATATATATTAATTGTTCATATAAGTTACCAGGGGCCGTTAACCATATCCTTAGTACCGTCGTCCACGTTTAACAAAATCCTACGTTCGATCCTTTGCATATCTCCATCGTAGGCGATTACAATTGAATCAGTGAATATTTATTTAATGTTATTTCCCTGGGTTCAGTGTGATGCGACATTTATTTAGGCTTTAAAATAATTGGTTGAACCGAATATAGAAAAAAAACACGATTCCTTAAAATTATCAGAACTGTCTGTTTTAAGATTTTGTTTAGTTTCACTTGAATTGAATTAGTTTTGTGACGACATAAAGCCACTTTGAGACACTGGAAATAATTACCTGTATTTGGAATTAAAATAAAGGTGTTTATTAATAAATAAATTTTAAGGCCATTTTATTTCTTTATATAGTACACAATGAGTAGACTGGCAAATTGTCTCTATTTTGTACTTGTACACTAAACCCGTAAGGGCGAGACATGAATATTTCAATCGCTAAAATTTTTGTTTCTTTTTACAAGCTGCAAGTTTTTCTGACCTAGTGTAACTCTTACTGACGCGTTTTTGAAATACAGAGAGACAGGTGTGAGTCTCCACTTCTGACAATTTATTTGTTTCTTTTATCTTTCACGCTTACCACTAATACACGTCACTCACTACAAGTCGCAAACACTTATTTCATACTGAATTCTTAACAAACACGTCTATAATCTATTATAATTTATAAATAATTATTTCCAGCGTCCGTATCACATCACAGAGTTGTACTCAAGTGACAAGATGATATTGCTAAAAGGTTCTGACCAGCACCATAAATCTTAATTTTAATATAAATAGTGTTTGCAAGTAAGGTTAATATTTAATATACTAGCTATAATAAGCTGTTCTAGCGGTCTATTTGACGAGTGTCATAATTATACGGCCTTGAAGAACTGGATATAGCAAACTATTTCTTGAAAGAAATTGACTGTCTAGCGCGTGTATAAATTTGGATCCTTGCTTTAAAGTTCAAACTATATTTCTTCAAATCATATTGATAGGTTTTGTATGAGAAATTACTATTCAAATTTATTGCATTTTTGTAATGCGAGTGACACTTTAATATGCAGTTTAATATCACCTCATTGCATTCTGATCATAAATGAAGTATTTGTTAAAACGTATCACAGAATTCTTTTATGAAATTGTTGCCTCTTATATTCAATGCACGGAAATGTAGAAAAGAAAAAGAAAAAAGAAAAAAAATATTATCAAGGAAAGTGCTCGAAGCTCCTCTGTAAATCAGGGAAGTCATTCAGGAAGCATAACTACGTTTACATGAAGTACTGGTCTGTATTACGGTAAATGGAATCTACAGCTTCCTGTTGTATCTTAATTGCACCCTATACATTATATATAATATTTCAACTTACTAAATAACCGTTTAGCGGGACAGAGAGTTCCATTTATCTTGCAGAAAAGTTCAATAATACAAACTAAGGCATTTGTTTACTTAATGACTCGTTTCTCTATTGCTCCAATATTTCGTTGCGTTAAACTAAAAACCTTTCTATCATGGCTAAATCGTTAAAGTCACTGAAGCGACAATCACGCAACAGACTTATGCAATATGCATATTGGATGTTTGGGTAAACAGTTAAGTACAAATCAATTAAGGGGATTTTATATCAGAGATTAGGTGAAAGTTTAGCAAATGCAAAGTTCTGATTTTAATCTTATTTATCTGCGTTCAAATATAATACCATTGCGTGACTTCGGAAGGGCATTTTATTTAGCATATTTGTAGCGAGCACAATGCAGAGTTTGATAGAATTTGTTTGCGTTTAGTTTTACATTTGACACATTTATATATATAGAAATTACAATATATATGCATATATATATATATTTATATATATATATATATATATATATATATATATATATGAAGTTAATATATTACTATTGTAAGTAATTTTATCCACCATTAAGTGCAATGATTTTACCTTGAGTGATGAGGCGCCTTTCGGTCACTTGACCATTGTCGAATCACTGATTATTTTTTCTTCATTTTTCTGGTGCGGATGTTCGGTCCGTGGTGTTGTTAATTGTTGACGTCATATACGTTTCCGCTTGAGTCTTGTGTATTACGTTTTTGAATAGTATGTCTTCTGTATATTTTGTTTGTGGATTCATTAAATTGTTGTGTATGTTTTTATAAATGTGGTATTTTTCTAGTGAGTTTAGTTCTATTGGGTTATTATTTATTTCAAGTATGGTTAGGTTATTTTCGTAATTTGTTATTTCATGTTTATGTGATATTAGGTGTGCTGCAACATTTGATACTTTTGAATATTTGTTTTTGAATGCTCTGGTGGATAAAATTACCTGGTGGTAATATATTAACTTCATAAAGTCAGTGCAACGGAAAAACAATGGATAACGTAAAATATCAATATTATATATATAGTAGTAATATATAATATATAGTACTACAATATAGTCTACATACATTTATTATTATATTTTAAGGAATATCATATATACATTGCTTAAAAATAATTTATAATAAAATAATAATATTAATATATACATAAAACCACAGCTCAAGGTAGTGCTTTGGAAAAAGCAATGATGGTTCTACTTAGGAAAGATAATTAAGATAACTGTAAATCCCCATTTATCTCACTTTTAACTAGTAAACCACAGTAGCTACCTGCATGAGTTGGTAAATAGTATTTAATGGTTTTATAATTAGGAGATGAATTTTCTCCATTTCACCAGTGGTATAAGCTTTAAAAATGACGGTTTTTGGAATAACATACTGATTATTCCTTAATCATTCATTGAAAAAAACCCGAGGTGCTTCTCTCACTTCTGACAAGTATTAATATTATGCATATTATTTACTAATTAATAAGTAATATTTGGTAAGTTACAGTTTAGTAATGTAAAGCTAGGTGATATGTATTTGTCAACATTGGTCGTGTCTCAGAAGTAAAACGTAAGATTTACCGAATGTATAATGGTAGAAGTTTGAAGTGAATGATGTGACACAAGAGTTTGGTATTTTACTATTTAGTTGGTAAATCTTTAGTTTATCTGGAAAATCTTAATATTTAGCAGTTTGTAGTTATTATTAGAAGTAGGGTTTTACAGTAATAGTGGAAACTTATATAATATCAAATTATCACTTTCGTTTTTAAAGTATTTTAAATTTCACTTCTAAAACTTACCAATAACAAAATTTGCATAACAAATAACAACGCAAAGCAGTGTTAAAACAACGAACTGGAAACAAACTCACAGTTTTATTAGCAATTAGAACTATGCCACAATTTTTTTACAATCAATCTAAATAAAGGTAGAAAATATGCAAAACTAAAAAGAATTTAGAATAAAAATTTACGTGCTTATATATATTTCAGTGAAGTAGCGTGAATATATGATTTTGTGCATTTATAAAACATATACTTATTCTTATATAAATGGATTTATTATTATAGCAAATAGGATTTTATTAGTTCGGTTATGTTATTTGCCAATTAACGAGTATTGTATTTATTCAGAAAACATGAAAAGCAATTGGATTGTAGAACGTTCGTGTAATATTGGTACGATAAAGCAATATGACTGCATTAAACAATTATTCTGTTAAGGGATGAATATCTGAATCCATACAGTTCCATCTGCTTTAACATTGAAGACTAATTAAATGTATGCTTGGCAAATAACGGAATGCTTGATACATCGGGTAATTGCAAAGAGAAGTTAATTAAAGCCAAATGGTTAACAATCACACTGTGTGACGCCACGTACCACAAAAGCTTTATGTTATCTATCCTTTGGACCTTAGCGCGATGGATAACGTCATTATTACAATATAAAACATTATAATGTTTTAAACAGCCAATAAAATTATAATGGGTTTTCTACATGTGTATTATTTTAACGGAAAATTAAAAATAATAATTAAAATAATGAATCTGAAATTCTTTTTACTAGATTTATTATTATTTTTTAAAAAATATATATTTTCTCCTAAACATAATTAGGGTTTTAACGTTAAGTTTTATTTTTGAATTTGTTAGAAGGTCTACTTTATTTTACAGAACGAGAATAATATAAGAGATTTCAAACATGGATTGTGTAAAAAGAGAATGAGCCAACTAAAAATTTGCAATTCACGTTTTTTTTTGAGGGAACTACAATTCTAACTACATACTGGGGAACGTGTTCCTTGAAGATAGGCACAATGTACTACACATGATTATCAATGTGTTATTTATGTTCATTTAGCAATAGAGCTAAATATTTTTAATAATGGATTTTATAATAATTGATTATATTCTGTATTTAAACTTTATAGTAATTTTATTTATCTGGCTACTAAACAGTACCGCCGTACTGTTTGATATCGCACGGGGTAAGAAATTTAGTACCACGTACATCTTCACAAAATTGCACCTACTTCTAAGTATTACACACAAAGCGAAGAATACTGTTAAATACATGAAGTTATAAAAGGTCCACACAAAAACAAGGGGTGACTCGAAATATGCCATTTTTGGCCAATTGGGCCTCCTCGTTGAGTCCCCAGAACCGGGTGGGAGTCATCCTCAAACGAGCTGCCTCTGTCTCACATGCGCATACAGTTAGTAGACCTACCACAAGTAGTGGGTAGATAACCCCTGTACCAAGGTAATTAGATGTTCCATTGAGAATAAGAAGATAATGAAAGAAACAGTGGGATAGGTGTTGCACAAGAGCGGAATTAAAAAACCTGGATAGAAAATAATAGAGGTTTTACTTATACGCAAGTACCTTTATAACGTGTAATATAAAATATGCAGGTGTTTTCTAATTTCTCGCCATGTTTCCGTGTTTGTTATAAGTAATAAGATAGTTTATAGAAATGATCCTAATACACTGAATCAGTATTCAAACAAGTAATATAAAAAAAATAATTCCTATCTAACTTAACAAAGAAAATTTTATTTTACTTTTTTTATTTTACAGTCATAACTAATATAAATATATACATATATGCATACATATATACATACATACATACATACATACATACATACATATATACGTACATTCATACATACATATATACATACATACATATATACATATATACATACATACATATATACATACATACATATATACATATATACATATATACATACATACATATATACATATATACATACATACATATATACATATATACATACATACATATATACATATATACATACATATATACATACATACATACATATATACACATATACATACATACATATATACATACATACATATATACATATATACATATATACATATATACATACATACATATATACATATATACATACATACATATATACATATATACATATATACATATATACATACATATATACACATATACATACATACATATATACATACATACATATATACATACATACATATATACATATATACATACATACATATATACAAACATACATATATACATACATAAATATATATGCATATACATATATACATGTATACATACATATATACATATATACATAAATACATATTAGTCAGAATAATAATATCAAGTGGGAAAATATAAAATGAATTTCCTTGCACTTTTACATTATACTCTCTGTGTATGGTGTTGGACTATTATTTTATTCTGTAACTACTTATACGTTTTTTATCGCTTGTATATTGTTGTAGTTTCTATTCACTCTGCTTTCGCATTGTCTGTTTGTGAAGCAAGATTAGAAGCCGTTAATCCAGATTGTTTGTTTATTTTATTCTTTTTATTTTTTTTTAATCCTTGAGCACTTTTTTTGTGAACTGTGTGGTAAACATAGCAACATTTTGAGGTTGTACAATGGAGGTTCGGACGAAAACCAGTTTTGAGCAAACAAAAATAATATACTTCCTTGAGAAAATATTATCTAGCTATGGGAAAGTTGGCTTAGTGCCAAAGCGTTAGATTTTGAGCATGAAAATAATCAGTTCGAATTCGAAGAAGAGCATCAAGATTTTATAATTTATTTATTAAATAAATGTTTCAAAATTCCTTGTTAACGTCTATCGTCATCCACTACAGGTTAAAAAATGCATTTGATCGTGATTGGATAAATAAAAATGTATTTTACTAGCGATTGAAAATGTTTACAAAATATTAATCCGGAGAGTGTGAGCTGACAGAAAGATCTTAAAAAGGGTAAAGAATTCGATGATTACCTTTATTTACTTATTAAACTTTCGATATTACTTGCGACCAGACCGTTTGTTAACTAGAGGTGGTTAAATTGTCAACTTACACTTGGAGGAAACGTTTTCGTCTTACTTCTTCAGCCTCGTATTTTCGCCGCTAGGATTGCTGCTGTTGTGCTTCCTCGGTACCAATTTTTGAAAGTTAGAAGTGATGTGATCGAAGATCATGTGTGATCTGTGTCGTGTTTATTCATTTAGGATGGTATTTTTATATGTGTTGCTATGTCTGTATATTTCATATTGTTCTAGTGTGTTTAATTTATAACCTTTGTTGCATGTAGAGAGGATGCTCATGTTTATTTCCATACTATTGCACGAGTGTTTAATGTCCATTCGGTGGTTTGCGAAGGTGGATTAAAAGCAGTGTGCAGATCGTTTTTGTGTTCTTTATATCTTTCGGCAAAAGATCTGCATGTTTGTCCAATATAGAACTTAATGATGTGGTTGTATTGTAGTTTGTAAATTCCTGGATTATTGTATGTGTTGGTATTGTTATTAATGCTGTGTCTGATAGCTTTTGTTTGTTGTTTTGTAAGCTACATTGTATCCTGCTTTTTTTAATTGGTGTGCTATTATATTTGCGAGTTTAGTATGTATGTGGGGGTGATGAATTTGTTTGTGATCGTGTTTTTGTTGTTTGTATTGTTGTTACTGTTCTTGTTGAATATTTTTCTGTATAGCTTGTATATTAAATAATTGTCATATCAATTTTTGTGAGCTAGATATTTGATTGTGGTTAGTTCCTCTGTGTAGTTAGTTGTAGACATAGGTATTTTGTTTATTCTGTGTAGTAAATGTTTGAATGCTGTGTGTTTATGTTGTATTGCGTGATTCGATGTGCTTTGTATCAGTGTGTCTGTCACGGTTGGCTTGGGGTATATGTTGAATTCATGTTTTTTTTTATCTTTTGTTATGTTGATCTCTAAGAAATTCTAAAATCCCGAGTTTGGTCCTTGATAGCGCTAATAACCCCTAATATTTTTAGAAAGATGCCAAATATTTTATAATAATAAAATGTTTTCATATCCCAGGTGAATTTTCGTTCATATCCCACATCACGAAATAAAATAGCCCTTGTTTTAACCTCTAGTGACAATGGTTGGTTGATGCGCTTTCTTTGAACACAGAAGTCTTAATAAGGGACAAAATTAATATTTTTAACTCTTTTTTTTAAAACATCATTATATATATATATATATATATATATATATATATATATATATATATATATATATATATATATAGCAATGCAATAACTGTACAAGGTAAGCTTTATTAATTACAGGGTTTGGTTACAAAAGAACAAAAAATAACAATTCAAACACAGATTATATGTTATTCAAACAGGATTCGCCGAATAACGTTGCATTCCTTATCGTCATTTATGAACCTCTATTTGTATTAACATATGATTTATATAATTAAGAGAGCCTGGTTATAATTCTAGTGTGTTTGCGTAAGGTATTATATTTTTCACGCTGCCTTCACTGTGAATCGTGTCTTACACAGGACGCATTGCTGTTTTTCGGTCATAAAAATATGTTTTAGCGCTTTGCTAAAACATATTTTAAAATAAATTCCTTTGATTCAGATATATATAAAATGCTGCTAAATCTGATAAAAATCATACAGTATATTTTTAAATTAAATCGAACCAGATTTGTAGAAAATGCTTTTGAGATTGGTGTTTGAGAACAGATAAATTTAATAACGTTCTAGGAAACACAAGAAAGCGATTCCAGACCTTTTCTTATATTGCAATATAGACAAGCTATTTTTAATATCGGTACTTAGATCCAGGTGTGACAAATGCGTTGTTGATGGAATAGTGGAGCATTTATATATTCTTTTAAATAAGTTACTCACATTGTGTGTGAGTAACAAAATTGTGGAATATTGTTGCGAGCAAAATTTACTAATTTAAA
Organism: Prosapia bicincta; assembly: GCA_036971475.1. Classification (NCBI taxonomy): domain Eukaryota; kingdom Metazoa; phylum Arthropoda; class Insecta; order Hemiptera; family Cercopidae; genus Prosapia; species Prosapia bicincta. The sequence continues at coordinate 201,809,007 of JBAIZL010000001.1, read as the reverse complement.
ATAAAATTTTATTCTGTATGAAGAGATAAATTTATGATTAAGATTACCATTTTCGTTGCTAAAAGTAAAACATTATTTTGCGTTTTTTTAGTATTATTGTTAGTTTAGATTTCTACGTAGAGACTAGTATTTGGGAAATTGTAAAATAATAAGATGTATTTTGATGGCAATATTAAATGGAGATAGCATTTGGATAACGCTATATTAATTAAAACTTATTCAAGTGGCTAGAATAGTTTTGGAAAGTCTTTAAATGAAGTATATTTCTAATAAAATAAAAATAATTTAAGTAAAACAAAACATAATAGTAAATGAAAGAATAACCCTTACGTACATTTGGATAGCTATATTATCACAGTACCGTATTACTTAAAAATAAAATATACGCACCCTGTTACACTAAAAATGTAAATTGAACATGTTTCAACTCTGGCCTAAAAGGAAAAGTGGACTAGCTTGTAATTTTAGTCTAGTAAGAAGTGTAGATTACATTTTTATAGCAATGTCGGTATTGAAGGAAATGAACGCACATGCCAGCTAGCGAAGAAAGGTAACACCTTGCTACAGCCTTACAATCCTATATCTCTATTGGCAGAAAGACGGCAGATTGAATCTACAATCAATGAAAAAACAAGGGAAACCCAAAATGAAATGAGCGCTGGAAAGATATGGAGGGGCCTGGCGCACACAGTGCTAATACCACATAACCTACCTAGAGTGGAAGCTGTTGCCAGATTCAGAATGCTTACGGGTCATGACTATCTGCAAGCCCACCTATATAGAATAGGATTAAGAGCCTCAGATATTTGCCCTCTGTGCACCTGCCAAAAGATGGATGCCCTACATCTTTGGAATTGCACAGCGTTCCAAGATGTGGAAGACCGAAGCCAGCATTGTCTGTACTGAGAGGCTAGGTTCCCATAGTTTCCCATAGTTTTGTAATTACACTTAATATTCAAAAAGATTTTCAAGTATACTATTTACAATTATAATAAGATACTTTACGATCTATGGTCTAATCAAACTTAATAATATTCCTGCATTACATTTACTTTAATAACGATAAAGTTAAACCGTAGAATTTTGAGAAATAATTTAAAGGTAGTAATAATAACTACTAAGTTTAGATATTTATAAAAATATTACTTCCCATTTATTTATTTACTTCAAGTTGTACGTTGAACGCCTGCGGAGCTGCATAGCGATAACCCGCAACATTACGTTTAGTTGAAGTCCGTGTATTTGGTTATTTGAAATGCGCGTATTTGGTCATTTAAAGTCCGTGTATTACGATTATTTGAATGTCGCGTATTTGGTTAATTAACGGCCGCGTAAATTGTGTGTGTACATGTTGGTTAGATGAAATTTGGTCATTTGAACGCAACCCGGTGGAAAATGCCAAGATCTGGCATTGTTTAAAGTAAAGTAAGTAAGATTACATTTTTATGTGATGATGATAATATGGTTATTCGAAATGTAAATATATAGTTAATCTTGTTAATTTAATGTGAAAGTTATTTTTGTGCTATTTGGATCATTATTAGTTTTCTTGAAATAGAGAGTTTATATTATATTTTTGCTTTATTAGGGCACTCTGATAATAATACAATAATCGAAATGTATTAAAGAGATAATACTTGGTACGTTTGTGTCCTATTTATTTTTGATTAATGTATGTGCTATTTGGATAATTATCAATAATTATATTCTAATATGTAGTCTAGATTATTGTTTTATTAGAATAGGACCCCAGATGATGATGATATGTTCATCGGAATTTAAATAAGTAGTTAATTTTGGTACTTTTACGTGAGTTATTCTAGATTAATCTTCGGGGCTATTTGGATTATTATCAACAGGTTTATTGTAATATGGTTGCAGTTTTTATTATATTGTAATTTAATACTTTATATTGAGTACTTATATCTATGTAAAAATAATAAACTTTTACATACGAATTTTACTATACTTTTGTTTTAAAAACAATTAAATGAAACAATTGTTATTTTTTTATAAAAAATAAAAAATCTTGATATCGTGTAGTTATACAAAATCAAATGAAACACATAAGCGATTGAATGGTAAGGAGAGAACTTCGCCAACCTGGGAGCTTAGTCAGGTTAGGCCTCCCATTGCAAAGGTATTTGTGCCCGGCCGCCTATAGTTAGTTTATAGTATTCCAGGGTAATAGCTGTTTCAATGAATGAACTGAAACCCGATAGTGTGGGGTTAGCGATGGTAGTCTAAAACTTTAGTAGTACAAACTTCACACTTTGTTACACCTAGGTAAAGTTTCACACAGAGTAAATACATTCCATCAGAGGGTTCATAGCCTGCTTCATTATGGCTTGTTGCACAACCTATGTGTTTTACCATTAAATTTTAAACCAATGTTTTACCTAATCTATTCACTTCTGTAAACCATAACTGGAACGTTGTGAATAAATTTATCAACATAAAAAGTAAAACTATAATTTGTTAGTCAGATCAAATATATCATTTTACATAGTGAGTGCATTGATAAAGGTATACTGTTTTTAGTAAAAACTCTATACTGAAGATGATACTTGTGTTCGACACCCGTTAAAAAAATGAAAATATTTTAAAAGTCGGTCTTTTAATGTAAACTTTGGAAATACTTAACACAATTTTAATTTAAAGGTCGGAAGAAATGAATTATTTTCTAGTTTTAACAATATTTTTACACGTAATGCCTAAACAGGAGTAAAGTCATTGAAATATTGTATATTTTGACACCCCTTTAGTACTGTTTCTTGGAGCGGAACTGGTACCTTAGAGCGGTTCACTTTACATTGATACTCAACGTTTACCATTGGTTTATTGAAGACCACATATTCAAGACCACATATTCCGTTACTGTCTGTTAGGCCTTACGTTCAGACTTTAGGGCGTATTTGGATGGCGATAAAAAATCACTTCAAGGCACATTGGGATGGCAAAAATAATATCAGAGTATTATACAGATTTCCTGGCTAAATGTTTGTATATGTTTCGAATATTTAACGCTGGTTTTTTTTTTTTTTACTTTTGTAAGTTTTGGCTTTAGGTATTGCTAAATATATTTCACTTAATCTTCGCCTCGTCTTTAGTGTTATCTTCAACCAATGTGTATTTTACACAGTAATTATTAGTAAGGATATCTGAAGTATTTAGCAAAGGATACAAGTGAAATGTGGCAGAAAAACATTTTGATAAAAATAATTGTATGGAAAATAAAATTTCTTAGCTAAGTGTTTTACAATTTTTGTTTCATGATTCTGAAACACGAATCCTGCTCAAAAGGTAATTAACTAATTGATTAACACTAAGAAATATCTATTAAGGAAGAAATAAATTTTAAATTTTACAAATAATAAAATGATAATTTTATGAATATAATTTACGAAAAATATTTACTGTTAAATTCAGTAAGAAAAACTTTTATAAAAGCAATCTTTAAAACAACTCTAAAATATCCAAATATTTGACCTAATTAAAAATAACTCATTTTTAAACTTTTAAAGTTGTAAATATTTTAGGTTTTGCTTAAATTGTTAATAGAGATTTTGTATGTTTCAGCACTTATTGTTTACGTTTATATATGTTAGTAGATTTGGTTTATATTTCGAAAACATGTTAAGTATTAAAACATATGTTTATAAAAGGGTAAACAATTTCGAGAAAACTTTAAGTGATCAACTTGTGAAAGGTCATCCTAGAAGTTAAACTATAAAACTCATTCAGACAAAAAACATTCTAAAAATACAAAAGATTCTGTACGCTTAAACAACGAACAACGCCCTGGCTATCCCTGGAGAGCGCCGGAAAGGAAATAAAACCCTTCCAGCCCCTATTGTACTCCGTTTCAATACCTTAGTCTTATCGCTTCCTCCCTTTTAATGTTACTAGGCCTTTTACTAAATGAAATAATACAATTAAATGTAATAAATATAATCAAAGCAATTAATTTTATTATAGAAAACAAAATTAGACTACAGGACAGTTTTTATAAAATAAAAATGTTAATATTAAAGTTTATAGGATAGTACTTATGTATAAATTAGCGTTTTAAATGCTTCTAGAAAAAAGAGTACTTAAACTGTACATACTAAATGCCTATAAAACGTATTTTTACACGTTACACACACACACACACACATGACCCCCCCCCACACACACGCACATACACACACACACACACACACACACACACACACACACACACACACACACACATATATATATATATATATATATATATATATATATAAAACCTAAAGGACATAAGGAACAAGCTTCCATAATAACTCGTTTCTTAAACAATACCGATTTATTTTGAAAAATGTTTTTGGGAAGGAATGTGGTCAGTTGTTCTTTTGGGTTGAACTAGTAAAAATCTCACTTCCAGAGCGAACTGAAGTGTTACGAGTCGATTCGAAGTATTGTAGATTACAGCTATAATAGCTATAAATACATAGTATATAGTGTAGTAATCCGAACATAGCAAAACCGGATCATGGTTTCAGCGTGCACGACACTAAGGTGATGTGTAGAATATAAGTTTTTTCACTATATACTTTTGTTTTTTTAAGCCCTCTGGCGTCTATTTTAAATTAAATGATGGCCGAATAAGAAGAAAAGCGTAAAAATGAAATCCTCTAAAAAAAAAAAATGTTTTTGTCTAAAACCTCATTCTATCACTATCTGATAGAATAAGAAAACATTTTCAAAGAAAGAGATTTGCAGAAAATAAAAAGGAGTCGAGCATTGAAAGAATCCGTTCAAAGAGCCTTTGATGCAATCAAAGAGACAAATGAAGCCAGAGAAAACCAAATGAGACCGCGAAAGTATTGTAAATTATGTCATTATTCAAAAAGAAGATATACCACTTCTCAATGGAAATGTGAGATACTTATTTGGGCGGAATATTCAGGACAAAAGTGTCCTGTTTTTTTCAAATCTAAATTGGGTGTAAATATGTTTTGCAGAATAAATTCTTCAATGTAGTATATTTTCAAAAATATTTTCCCAATAAACCTTAATGTAACTAACACAATTTTATATCTCAATTTAATATGTCAAAATGAAGAGCTCATTTGAATAACTATATATATATATATATATATATATATATATATATATATATATATATATATATATATATATATATATATACATATATATATATATATATATACATATATATATATATATATACATATATATATATATATATACATATATATTTACTTATTTAAAGAGAAAATGGTCGCCAACAAAATCACCGTTACCCTCAACGGTAATAAAAAAAGTATTTATATAGAAGGCATAATACAAATATAATCAATGCCTGATGACGATTATTTAGAAGTACACTAAAGAGACAATAACGCCGATAAGAAACTAATTACTCGGTTTATTTATCTAGGAAATAATGAAATACACGTACAATCAGTTATGTAACGTCAATTTTAATATAGTCATATTATTAATAATAACATTAAATTTAAGTATGGTATATTTCAGCATATTGTTCATGTGTGTAAACAACATTTAGTCAACAACTATCACATTTATTTGAAACCACATTTGACTATCAGAGTTTACCAAAGATCTTTAGCAAACGTCTTGATATGTAAATATAGCAAGTAACACTTTATTAATATAGTATATTTATATATAATATAATATGCAAGATAAACTTGTATAAGTTTGTGAAAAACATTTTTCTCTTTTACAAATGAAGAAACTAAATTTCTTTCTTCAAAAAGTGTGTTTCGATTTACGAATTTTCAAAAAATAAAAGAAAATATATCGAAGAGCACTCCGAATGAGGATCTACTTCAGAAATTTCAGGATTTCCAATTTCCAGCTTATGGGAGGGTAAATTGATGTTTCCAAACACTACCAACGGATAAGTATAAATTGCTGTCCGACGAAAGAATTTCTCTTAGGTCCTTTTCTCTATGAACGAACACACACACTCACTCACACACACACACACACACACACACACACACACACACACACACACACACACACACACACACACACTCAATCACACTACACACACCCTCGATAACACACACAGACTCCCACACACACACACACACACACACACACACACACACACACACACACACACACACACACACACACACACACACACACACACTGTGTGTGTATAGGAAGGAAAAGACTGTTCCACAGACATTATATGTGGTATAGTATTTATATTACAATAATTTAGATTTAACAAGGCCGAAAGGCCGCTATAAATATTTATTTATTTGATTAGTCATAATAACCAGATATGTTATCATTTATATAAAGGTCTGAAAAAAATTACTTATATCAGTTTTCTAGAAGACCCTACTCCCTGCAATTTTTTATCGGTGCTCTTTGATGGAACACGCAGTAAAACAAACAATGTCTTAGTAAGGCTAGTACACCCGGCAAGCTGGCCTGAGCAACCGGGCGGGTCCACAGGTGGCGGATAGTGGGACGGCCTACAGAAATGTAGGTTACATGTGAATAAGGATTCCGGAAGGTTTCTGAATATGCAGGCCTGGACCAAGGCTATGGTTCAAAGGTGAGGAATTATCCCTCCTCGTCAGTCAACCGGTTGGGCTTGGTAGAAATAACCGAGTGCTCTGACCGGGGAGACTGGGGTAGTTGGGAATTAAGTCCTCACAATGCTACTCTCACCTCCCGGGTGAACCAAGGGCAATGCGACAGTGAAGTAGGGGCGGGAAACTGCCCAAACGACACAGTTGTAAAAAAGAGAGTAAAGCAGGCTGTTCATCTGAGCAGTTAATAATGTCCTGAACTTGGGGTGTGCTTCAAGGTCAGTGACTGAATACCCAATCCAAGGTGGAATGCATCGTGCCGAAGGATGAATGGCTGCAGGGTATAAAATGCAGTCCCAAACGATCCCCTTGAGGAACCAGACAAAACCTCATTGCATGTTGTCTTGCCAGGGCAGTGGGGGCTCTGCTCTGGTCGACCGTTATTTCCCCCATACTCGTGGGACTTTAATGGACCAAGTAAGTATAAGAATTAATTTCGAGACTGCACAGACAGCGGGAGCCAATGAGACGGCAAACCGTGAGTCTGTAGCAGATGTGTCAACGGCAACCATCACTGGGGGTGCGGGGGCGGCTGTCAAGCTGCCGACTGCAGAAACCGGTGAAGTGGCTGTAGAGTTGAGCACGATGTCTAGTCCTGGGGCTGCTCTGCGGACCCAGGCGACTGCAAATTAAGCAGAACAATGATCAAGATCCTCCAAGTGAACCTACAGCATAGCAGGGCGGCGAGTGCTGTCGTGTGTAGGATGCTGGACAGGGGAGAGGTGGACTTGGTGCTCATCCAGGAACCATGGATTTCTGGAGGAAAAATATGCGGGCTGGCGACATCTGGAGGTAAGTTGTTGTATGATAAGGACTCTGGTGTTCCCAGGACGTGTATCCTGGTTAGGAGGGGGTTGTGTGCTTTTGTACTAACGAACTTCTGTTGCAGGGATTTGTTAGCAGTGACGGTGGAGCTGCGGGCGGAGGGGTTGATGAAGAGGCTGAACCTGGCCACGGCATATCTCCCCTTTGACTGCGCGGGGGCTCTGCCAACACAAGAGCTGAGGAGCCTGGTCGAGCACTGCGAGGCTGTGGATAAGGAGCTGCTGGTGGGGATGGATGCTAACTCCCATCACACTTCGTGGGGTAGTACAGGTACAAACACTAGAGGTGAGGAACTTTTAGCTTATCTTAGCTCTAAGAATCTACTAGTCCTAAATCAGGGGGAAGAGCCGACGTTTGTCACTAGGGCCAGACAGGAGGTCCTGGACATTACGGTGGCATCGAACCAGATGGCTAGGTATGTACTAAATTGGCATGTGTCGGATGAACCATCTTCTTCTGATCACAGACATATTAGGTATGATATCTCTCTAAATCCAGCCATGCTTCGCCCAACCAGGGATCCAAGAAGAACAGACTGGGACTCCTACAGGAGGGACCTGGGTGTTCGGATTGAGGAGGCTGGATTGGAGTATGGTGGGAGGAGAGAGCTAGAAGACTCTGCCACATTGGTTGGCGAGGCTATAATAGAATCCTTTACCGATAACTGCCCTCTCAGTGAGGGGAGGAAAGTAGGGGATCCGTCATGGTGGAACAAGAAGCTAGCCAAACTTCGGAAGACCACCAGGAGACTCTTTAATAGAGCAAAAAAGAACGGGGAGTGGGACCTGTATAGGAAAACACTAACCGAATACAACAGGGCAATTAGAGAAGCGCGCAGGAAGTCCTGGAAGGAGTTTTGTCATGAGATTGACAAAACTCGGGAAGGGGCACGACTGTATAAAGTGCTCTCTAAGGACCCAGTTAACCCGGTGGGGATGCTAAGAACCCCACTGGGAAATATAACAAAAACGGCAGGGGAAACTGTGGAAGAATTAATCAGGACACATTTCCCTTCCAGTACCCTGAGGAAACTTGGGGGAGCAGACACTGAACCGGTTACCAAACTCTCCACAAGACGTGGTAAGAGGGAGGACTGGGAAGTGGCAAGAAGGATAGTAACTCCACAAAGGGTAAGATGGGCTATTGGCACTTTTAAACCCTACAAATCTCCAGGTCCAGATGGGATCTATCCTGTGCTGCTGCAGCAGGGAATGGATATGCTGGTGCTGGTACTTACTAAATTATACAGGCTAAGCATTGCTCTAGGCCATGTGCCGGCAGCCTGGAAATCTAGTAAGGTGGTCTTTATACCTAAGCCCACCGGTAACCAATCGGAAGGGAAAGGATACAGACCTATCACACTCATGTCCTTTGTTCTCAAGGGACTTGAAAAACTGGTTGATAGGCATATTAGGGGGGGGTGCTTTGGCTATCAAACCACTGCATTGGAACCAGTATGCTTACCAACCGGGGAAATCTTGCGAGGGAGCTCTCCATCAAGTGGTTGGTAGGATTGAGCAAATGATCGCTAAGAAAGGTTGTGCCATAGGTGCCTTCCTCGACATTGAAGGGGCTTTCAATAACCCCTCAGTGGAGACGATGGTCAGTGGTGCAAGACGTCATTGAGTGGATGCGACCACTTGTGGTTGGATAAGTTCCATGTTAACAAACAGAAGCATTTCTGTAGAGGTGGCAGGGGAGGTCAGAAGGGCGGAGACAAGTCTGGGCTGTGCACAGGGGGGGTTCTCTCTCCTCTGTTGTGGTGCCTAGTGGTTGACAACCTTATTGAACTCCTGAATGAACAGGGGTACTTCTGTCTAGGATATGCGGACGACATAGTTGTCCTGATCCTGGGCAGATTCCCTGATACAGTCCTTGAGGTAATCAGAAATCCTCTATGACTGATTGAAGAGTGGTGTAAAAAGGAGAACCTTAGGGTAGATCCAAAAAAGACTGCTCTCATTAACTTCACCAGACAGCGAAAAGATCTGACGACCAGGATGCCCCGCTTGTTTGGTGAATACCTTGAGTTTGTGGGGGAGGTGAAGTACTTGGGAGTTACTCTGGACAGGAAACTCACCTGGAATCCACATCTTGAGAGGACAGTTAACAGGGCCAAAAGGGCACTGATGACTGTAAGAAGAATGGTGGGTAAGAAATGGGGAATGAAGCCATCAATGATGCACTGGATGTATCTGAGGGTGATAAGACCTATGATTACCTATGGAGCTCTGGTGTGGTGGACAAAGGCCAACCAGGCACAGACAAAAGCTAAACTGAGCTCTATCCAGAGATTGGCCTGTCTGTGCACACTGGGAGCGATGTCAACTACACCAGGTGCAGCAATGGAAGTAATGCTTAACCTCCCTCCCCTTGAGCTTGTCCTTAGGGGAGAGGCGAGGCTAGCGGCATGGAGATTGCGCAACTCGAGCAACTGGGCTAACCTCCCAGATGTCTCGGGACATATGAGTATCGAGTGCGTGGTCAAAGAACCCGTCTTGGAAATGGGCAGCGACCACATTACTCGAATGTTTGCACCTGACCAGGTCCACCAAACTGTGATGGAATGGTCAGGGACATTAACATCGGGAGCTCAGATCTGGTACACAGATTGCTCCAAGATGGACTTCGGCACTGGAGCGGGGGTGTATTGTAAAAACCCAAGGGTAGAACTAGTTTTTTCCTTGGGGAGGCATACCTCTGTCTTTCAGGCCGAAGTATATGCTATAAATGCCTGTCTGGGAGAGATAGCGAGAAGGGAAACACATGGGGCCCGGATTGCTATTTTCTCCGACAGTCAGGCAGCAATTAAGGCACTAAACGGACACGTGGTCACCTCGGCCATAGTCAGGGAGTGCCTAATTAACCTACAAGCTCTGGCAAGGCACAATCAAGTCAAGATTGGTTGGGTGCCAGGGCATAGGGGAATACTTGGAAATGAAGCCGCAGATGCGCTGGCCAGGGAGGGGTCCTCGACTCCCCTGATTGGACCGGAACCTGCGGTGGGTATTTCCAAATCCATGGTCAGGATGACAGTGCGAAGGTGGATGGCTGAAAGACACTGTGAGCACTGGATCAGGGCCGAAGGAATGAGACACAGTAAGCTAACCATTAGGAGACCTTCCTTGGGGCTGCAGAAGAGTCTCATCTATCTGTCTAGGCAGGAATTAAGGATAGCCACAGGACTACTCACGGGACACTGTGGACTAAGGAAACATTTGCATAAAATGGGTATCTACAAGGATGAACCAGTGTGCAGGTTGTGCGGGCAGGAACAGGAGACTGCCACACACATTATTTACAGATGTGGAGTACTTGCTGAGAGGCGCTTCAACCTCTTTGGTGATGGAACGGCTTTGGTGGATGCTGAAGGTAAAACTCTAGTCAGGAAACTCCTAAACCTGGTAAGAGGGAAGGGGTTATTTGACTAGATCAGGGAGGTAAGTACAATATACCTTAAGGTAGCAGTGCTTCGGGCAATTCAAACCCGCTCCCAAGTTAAAAAAAAAAAAAAAAAAAAAAAAAGGCTAGTACTGGTTTTTTAAAGAATAGGTACAAAGGATCAGCGATAAACGGGGACGAATTCAGAGAGGCATTAATATACTTTAGAACATTGTCACTGGATATTGAATCTGTTGTCACGTACGAAAATGTATATTAAATAATATGACGATATGTATCCTTTAGAAAGTCGAATGAGCAAAAAGTTTTTAAGCTAAACTACTATTTTACACATAAATATAAACTTTCAAAAATCTAGTTTTTAAGAAAAAATTATTTTACCCAGTAACTAGTGGAAAACTAGGCTTTTGGGGAAGGTGTAGGTATCGTAACGTATTTTATCGTTTATTCAGTAATATATCGTTCTGAACAAAATTTTAAACCAGTGTTACCAAATAAGAATTTATTAATTAGGAAATATGGGTGAGGTTTGGGATGTAATTGAGTTACTACTGTAAGGGAGGCGATGTATTCTGCAACTTAGTCAAGAAGCTGGCGGGCATTGACAGAGTTAAATAGCTGCAACACCGGCTCAGTAGGAATGTTTCAAAAGTTAGTACTAAATTATGCTCCAAACAAAAAGGTAAACAAAATGTTTAAAAATATATTTTATAGATAAATAAAGTTATTTATGGATGGAGTATCAAAGGTACAAATATATAACTTTCTCTTTATATATTTATAAATAATTTATTAACATTATTATTATAATTTCTTTTTTATTATTTTCGTCGTGTTGGGGTTTTTATAATATTTTTATTGTAATATATTTTACCACTAAGCACTATTCTATGATATTCTATGAAACTATTTTTTGTTAGTAGTTTTTGTGTATCATTTATGATTACTTAGCTCCAGTAAGTTATTCCAAATAATAACTGACATAACTTGTACTTCAATCAAGGCCGTATTTAGCCGTATTTATGATTTCCGGACAGTGCGAATATCATGCATATCCTCACTACAGTTCGTCTAAGACGTTTTAATAGCTCGTTATTTTCATAGTTTACATCGTAGGCATACACACAATTTTCGTGTTGCTGTTGAAACGAAGCTAGTTTTTGTAACTTCTCATAAGTGTGTTCCTAAGTCCAAAATACTAGAACAGCGTTGATAATTTTCAAATATCATAAAATAACTAAGTTTATAAACAAACTGTGTGAGGTATTGAAGTGCGGAAGTGGTTTAAAGTAAGAAAAGTAGGGTTTATGGTTCCGTTTCACATAAACTGGCGTTTGCCGAGACGCAATGTCTTCAGTTTTATTTTTATCTTTTAAACTAGTTTAGCTTTATCAACAACAAAAATTATTTATATGATTCAAACAAATGTTTTTCTTTTTGTTTCAGGGCTATAAACCAATAGGGCTATTTTCGCCTACAAATGTTAAGAACAAACACTCCTTTTGCAGGACATAGGGGAGATATAACAAGGTCTCCTGTTCAGTATAGCACCCCTAAAATAGGCCAACTTTCTACCGAAGTAAAGAAGTGTAAGAAGATCAATGTGAAATTATTCAATCACAATAAAATCCCAATATCCAAAATCTAAAGTTTAATAGATATAAATTAGTACGTAATATACGTTTCAATTGCAATCTAACAAACTTTATGGATAAAAGGAAACAAATATTTACAGATTTTTTTAAATTAATCACTTTAATATTAATTGATGACTAACAGAATTTTTAATTTTGTAAATTTGTAAAATCTTAATGTGACAGGACGTTTTCGATCGCTATGTTAATCAGTGTCTTCATTGTTCCGCATCAGTAAATTTTTACAAATTTATAAAAGTTAAAGTTTGGATGGTCACAAACGTAAGGATTCAGCGAACGTTATGAACTACAAAATTCAAGAGGTTTTTTTAAAATAACAAAACACCTTTGCTAACTGATATACCAAATTAAGGTAACTTTAATCCACAACTTTACGATAAATAAAATAAAAATGTTTATAAAATATAACAAAAAATGTTTACTCAAAAAAATATATAATATCTCATAACTCATAACTACATCCTCTTAATAAATGTTTAATAAATATAATGGTAAATTAGGTATGGGTCATTCACAATTTAACATTACGTTTTTGTTTTTGATTTATCTATAAAAATATTTTCTAAAACATTAAACATGCTTTTACCATTTGCTTTTACAATTATTTTAACCTTGTCTACATTAGACTTTACCGAGTATAAATCCCGATAATGGTAAGGAATGGTAGATGGAGTTAGCTTATCCTTAAGCTAGGATATGCGGAATATACTGTTAATGTAGATTTACTTCTCTGAAGTAGAAAATGAGTTAGTTTCACAGTTTTACAAAATAAGACTTGCCTAATTTAAAAACAGAATAATTGAGGAAAAATACTGGAGATATTATAAAAACTAAACAAATACTACATATAGTAAGAATACTATAGACTATTGAAGTAAATAACAAATGTATATAAATGTATACCAGTACTACATATATGCCTTCATGTATAGCTTCTTTCTTTATCCCCCATTTTTCTGTAAATTACATATTTAATAGACCCGTTTTATTTTCTATAAAGGAGGAAGACAAGGAGGGCAATTGTAACATCGTGGAAGAATGTTAACCTGTTTTATATACATTCTACCTGAATTTACCTGCGGGTGAATAAATATTTCACCAGGTAGCAGGCTTGAACGCTGCAGTTAAGAAAACAATATACCTTTTCAAACTGTTCTAAAAGAACTATATTTGCTTCTCATCTTTTCTTTTCAGTACAAATTTCCATTAATTGTTTTTCAATTTCCCTAAACGTAATTAGTAGCGAATACAATTATCATACACTTTGGTTTAACTTGATGGTTTTAAGATTTACCAACAGCAGCACTATTAAAGTAACAATTTCAACGTCTGTGACGTCACAAGTCAAGTGACGGAGGAATTAAATGGCTGGGTACGTTTGATTTTAAATGTAAACTGTTGACACTCACAGTTCGTGACGTGACAAAATGTTCCTCCTTGACATGTAGTCTGAAAAGCACTCAGCCATATTAAATTCCAAGAAAAAGACACATCCTGAAAAGCAGTGACATGTCTAGTACTTTAGATGTACATATTATCACTTTTTGCATTTAAACGTACAGATATGAATCTCGGCATTAGTTTCGAATTGTTGGTCGATCTCTTGTAGTTTTTAACGCAGTTTAAATCTTCATTTTTATCAGAAATTTTAATAGTTTTCTTCTACAAATCTGTTTCTAATTTTCAGCTGTTACAATGTTTTTGTAATAGAGTGCTGTCTATCTCTCACTCTTTTTAGGATTTATTTAAATTCAAGTCTGAAAAATTGGAGTTGCCAAAAGTAAAAAATGTGAATACAAATTGAGGAGGAATATATTACAACACTATTATTCGGTGATTACAAACCTGAGAATAAATCACTGTTATTCGAAAATCACAGATTGACCTTTTACGTAGCGAGATAATTTGCAGGTTGTTGTTTAACTAAACTGTGATTGTGATTATCAGTTGCTCTTCCTCACTTACTGTGACCGACTGTGACTGCGACTTGTGGCGGCCACTCGTGGTGTCGTTAGTATGACCGTGATCGCTAAAGAAATTTCTGAAACAATTTTTTTGCAGTTGTTCGTTATTCATTTATAAATAATTTGTTTCATTTAAGTCGAATATTTTAGTGTATAATATATAGTACTAATAAAAACATTCCGAAAAAACAGAGAAACGTTTTGATTCCCTTGTTAACAACTTTTTTATACCGATCATTTTTATTGAATTTTGCAAATGTGTGCTTACACATACACACACCCACAGACATACAAACACATAAAACTAATAATTAGTATAAAACAAACATACTGTCTGGTCAATTCACATATCATTACCTAACATCAATAACTAATAGCAACTGACAATCACGGTTAAAAATTACAGCTCTTTCAAAGTAGCAATCACAGTAAATATTGATGTTGCTAAAAATGTATTATTATTTATTACTAAAATTCGGAAGGACCTTATCGGTGTGAAGCACTTGCCTGCAGCCTCTTCCCATCTCTACCACAGGACTATCTTAGAGGATACGTACCTCTTTGCAGAAAACAAGTACACCCCTGATACTAAATCTTCTGATATCCTTTAGTGTACATACCTGCCAACAACCCACTTTTTCCTTATACCCCCAAAGCAGTGCACTCACGGAATACGTGGATTGGTATGTCCTCTTGGTCTTCGTCGCATCTCTTGCACACAGGGGACGTAGATCTTCCAATTTTGTAATGAAACCTCTCAAATTTCCATGGCTTGTGACCAGCAGTACAGTACTCTAAGTAGAGTTGAGCTCAACTTAAGGAGAGTAATTCTTTGCCTTACAATTCTCCCGAGTAACCCCCTGTACATTGCATTGGTTGCACCCCAAGGTGGAATTCCATTCTTCCCTACACAACCTGTCTATATGTTAATACACCCCTCCTGAGGCGGCATCCAAACTGCCCTCAAAAACGGGAGTTATAGCTTGTTTTGCTAAGGCGTCAGTTCTCTCATTCTCTATCCAGCCAGAATGTCCTGGAATCCTGGTTAGGTTATACTTACTCGTATGTACTTACTGGGCGAATTATACTTACTCAACTCTGCTAGAGAAACTATAGTCTCAGCCACCAGCCTAGAGCTGGCACTAGCTTTACCTAAGGCCTTAAGAGCTGCCTGACCGTTCGAGCAAATCCAAATAGTCTTGTCCCTCTTGCCAGACCCCATTATTTCCCTAGAACATAGTTTGATCGCGAGAGCCTCCGCCTGTAAAACAGAGTTGTAGTTTTCCAGGCGATTACAAAATCTGTCTTGTTGCCTCGATTCACTAAATCTTGCTCCCACTCCATCCTTCATCTTAGACCCATCGGTCCAGATTTCACCATGTTTGGGTTTACACTCTGCCCGTGCCTCTCTTGCAGGAATATGGATTTTGTAATTTCCTTTTTCCTTTTAAGAGACAGTATCATACCCTGAGGTTCTATCCAGAGCTCCTCAGTGAATCACTAAATAACTGTTTATGACGTTTGTTACTTGTCTTCCAAAACCTGGTACAACTTAGCCGGTATGCAGTTTTCATTGCCTCCATCTTAATTTGAAGACTCGAGGATGGAAACTCCAACATAACCCTCATAACCAAGAACACATGGTATTCTCCTACTTGTAGCTGTTATGTCTCTAAAAAACCCCCTGAATGTAGTCTTTCTCTTGTTTCTTTCTGTGCCCTGTCCCACCAGACGATTGAGGCAAAGACCAACCTCAGAAAAATCATTGGCAGAATAAATCTTTTTCTTCCTACGTGGACCCAAACCCCATCTTATGTCTAATACTCCTCCGCATTGCCAGAACATAGTTATGATAATCATGCACTTATCCTTTAACTTCTCACGCCAGCGAAGCTTCCTATCCAGAATAACTCGCAGATATTTAGCGCTCTCAACGTAGCTTATTTTGCTATTACTAATGTCTATCATCTCCTGCGATTTAGTTTTATATATCCTAGAGAAGATGAGTGCCACAAATTTCTCTCCTTGAGTGCATAGTGTTTATTTTCGGCACCATGCTTCTGTTATCTTAAGTGCCTCTTGAAGCAGGTCTTTAAGGGCCTATTTATATGGCGCCCTACCAAGGATAGCTATGTCGTCCTCATATCCTACCACCTTGACACCCATTCCACTGAGGGTCCTTAGTAGACCGTAAACGACAAGGCTTCACAGCAGAGGGGCTAACACCCCGCCTTACGGGCAGCCTTCGGAGACCATCCCATGTATCGTGCACCCCATACAGGATTCAGTACTTAAACGGTTTTCCAAGGAACTCATAATCCAATTTGTATTTCCGTCAGAAATCCCATGATCGTTAGCTGCTCTCTTGATGATCAATCTAGAGGTGCTAACAAAAGACCCTTCTACATCAAGAAAATCCTCAATACATATTCCCTTGTTGTTGATCTGACCCTCAACAGAGTCAATAACTGACAACAGCGTAGTCTCCACTGACCTACCTGTTCCGTAGTCCAGTTGGTCCTGATAAAGCTGATACTGCTTCAGTGGTACCTCCTTCAAATAGTTGTCCACCAGCCTTTCCAGTATCTTTAACAAGAAAGATGTAAGTCTGGTAGATCTGAAAACCTTTACCTCTGTTTAACCTTTCCTCCCCGGTTTGGGGATAAAGAAAACTTTCGTTTTGAGCCACTGACAGGGCGTGTAACCTACGGCAACACAGCTCCTGAGTGATCCAGTCAGTAGCCCTATAATTTCCTCCAAGCAATCCTATAGTAATGCTGGAGTAATATTATCTAATCCAGGCTCTTTGAGGCCCAAAAGACAGAATCGCCTCTCTCACCCTTTGCACTTAGATCACCTGCCCAGCAATATTCCAGACAGTATCTCGGAGGTTTTGACCACCGTCCCCTACCGGTCTAATATAGCAAAATTTGTTTCTTATCAGCAGATGCAGGGTTTCATGATTCCCCTCTAACCTAAGCTCTCCCCTCGTTCATTCTGCTAACATCTTAAACAGTCTAGCAATGTCACTCAGTGAGCTAGTCTCTGAGCGCCACTTTTCCCCAGAAGCACGTTTAACCTCTTTTATGACATTTTTATAGAGACACTGGCTGTCTTTATATGCCTGCCAGGTCTCCATTGTTTTTTTCCTTGCTCTATTAAAGAGCATTCTAGTCTCTTTCAGTCTTGGCTCGCTATTCTACTTAAGCTTACCGCGCCCAGTGTTTATCCGCGAGAGAGGGCAATTTTCTTCAAACGACATGAATATTGCAGTCCTGATGTAGGCCTCATTATTCTTCAGTTTGTTTGATTTACCATACTTTCCAAACATCCGCCTCCTCACCTTCCCTCACCTCACTCATTTGTGTCTGTGCTGCCCCACACCTCCAACGAGGCGCTTTTACTGTGGTTCAGGGTATTTTGCAGGATCATTGCTTGAGGGTTAGCCATATCCAACTGACCAATGCTCCTTCTCCTGTATCTTCCTCTCACCCTTCTCTTGCAACTGCTTAGAGGTCAACCTAAAAGTGACCTCTCAAGTCCCCAGGAAGGCCTTTCCATCTCTTGCCTTCAGATGTCTGGCTGATGCCTTATCTAATCCTAGGCAGAGGAGGCTTGCAGGTCACGCTTACACTATCCTGAAAGGTCACTAGTTTTCTCAGTAGGTTGGCGGAGATCGACGAGACAGATGAAGTTTCGACCAAACAGGCTTGAATTTCTTATTTGTAATTTTATATAAATTATTACTTTTATCCGATATCATTGTAACGCTATTAGATATTTCTACTTATAAATCAAGGTCAAACGTTTTGTGTAGCCTATTATCTCAAACCTGAACTTTAAAAGCCTTCATCATACGACCAATATGTTAACTAGATTTGTTATTTTAGAATATCATGTAGGCCTACATAACTTGAGTATCGAGAATACACTTAATCGATACACTATCGAGATTCGAAAGAAAAATTTGAGCATCGAAATCGGAAAATTTTAGGTACAAGCCCATTGGTTGTGGATTAAACCGGGATGAAGATTGCATTACAAGGGCTGCCCAGAGCAGTTATTAGAGCTTAAATGAATATAACGATTCCATTTACCCCCAAAAACCTAAACAAATGGGCATTTAGAGAATTAATCTGGCTATCTACAATAGCATGATAATAACACACCACTTAGTGTACTTGTTTGCGTACATGTTCTGAATTTAGGATAAATGATATCAATTGTGGTAAATATCATTCTATTACTTCTAGTTTCCCCAACAAATTACATTAAGCTCCATAAACGACGAAAGGGTAATGTTATAAATTAATTTTACTGAAACAATTCCACGGCTACATTTCAACTGTTTTACTAATATCAGATTTCATTAGATAAAACAGTCTAGTCACGTAATACCACAAGTGTCCGCTAGATATCGTAGTAAATGCAACAAACGTCTCATTGTCGGAGACTTTGCTGTGTTATTAATATTGTGGAATATTGCATTCCTTTCAAGAGCTATGCTTTCAGAAGCAAATCAGATGTTTCAATTAATTTCAGTTTTTTCAGAAGCGTTTTGGAATATAACCTTTTTTCATTTGGGAAATAATTAAAAGTAAACTCAAACGAAATGAAATTATTTCGCAAATTTCAAGGGACGTGATTTTATTGAATTAATACAAATATAATTTTCTCCATTTCGACCTTCCGAACGAGAACTATTACATACGTCGTAAATCGTGTTAAAGGGGAAATATATTTAAAGATTTTAAATGTTAGGAGTTGCAAATAAGTAAAACTTTTTTATCTGTTTTCGATTCATCACAGCCATTTTTCTTGACCTCTCTCCATTTAAACTGAGAGGCACATCTCTGAGTGACCATGACGGTTGTTAAACTACCAACAGGAACAAAATATCAAACAAATCTCTGTG
This sequence comes from Prosapia bicincta, assembly GCA_036971475.1. Taxonomy (NCBI): domain Eukaryota; kingdom Metazoa; phylum Arthropoda; class Insecta; order Hemiptera; family Cercopidae; genus Prosapia; species Prosapia bicincta. The sequence goes on along the minus strand of JBAIZL010000001.1, from coordinate 201,789,617 downwards.
ACGTCACTAACCAACAACGATTCGTCTCTATGTCATAGTAGCGCTACTTTGTAAATAAGGCAATAATGGGAAGCGTTTCGACGAGTCGCATAGCGACTGGCTAGTAGCGTGACCTAGTGTCTAGTCCGTGTCCCTTACCACAATTCCTAATTGCAAAATGCCCCCTGTACACCTATATTCTATAACCACAATAGGCCAAAAAAGGTCTCTAAGTAACTGCAGTTGTGGCAAATGGTTCGAATAACCTAATCATGTTTTAGACGCATACTTAGTCTGTGAAAGTAATTGAAATTTATAATCGTAAATTTAGGGCTTTGTATTAAATATATATATATATATATATATATATATATATATATATATATATATATATATATGTATATATATATATATATATATATATATATATATATGTATATATATATATATATATGTATATATATATATATTGTTGCTATAAGTTATGAAATTAATAAATTAATAATTTTATGTTAAACGATACGAGTAAAAGAAAATTAAACATTTTAGGCCGTTGGCTGGAGCCCTGAAAACATTAATCTGCTTGAGAGGAAATAAACAGCTGTTTCCTCCACAATAAACTTTAAATGCAATTTAAGAATAGAATGCACTTAAATATGTTGTTTCTGAGTGCAGTGTGGGTGCATGACATGGTCCAGCTTGAAGGACGGGAAGGGAACATGGATCAGTGCATATGTAACCAGGGAGGCTTGGATGCGCAGTAGTCTACTGAGCATGTAGAGGAGTGGAGACAATGTGATTGTTGTTTTAACCATAATCACTGGCGATCTATAGATCAGATTTATAGTCCAAAACTAGCAAATAGGCAGACTATACTGCTTTTTGTACGCAACTAGACTCTCTGTTACTGACATGTGTTGGTCTCAGGCTAGGTTATTCATTTAACAGAGGCTTGATGACGAAAGGTTGAGAAAATATTCTCCGAGTGTACTGAGAAAGCTGATTGTTAGTTTTCAATCATGAAGGCGGAGTTTCTATTGATTTTTCATATGAATGCAGCAAACAATTTCATACAGAAATAATAGAATTTCCCTCATCTGAGGGGCATAACTTTAACATTATTAAATGATGCCTCATGACTAAAATATTACATCCACAAGGTCTTTAAGATATAAATTTATAAGATTTCTATGAACACTTAATGTCTTTTACTACTCAGTGCTAATTGATCGAAAAGCATTTCTGATTCGTGTTTATCTAAGGAAACTTCTAGTGTTATCTTCCATACTTTCCCAATGGAAAACTGTAAATAATTAGTTCTTCATATCACTAACTTTACAATAGAGATATTTTAAACTGAAGTGATAATATCAAAGCCTTACCTAATACCACCATCTGTGCCATGTACAAACCCTGATGCATAATCAACTCTGTGATTTTACCTCGTTATCTGCCACACTTGTTATGTATATGTTGTTATGTTGTTTAGTTTTTTATTGTTATGTTGTTGTGTTATTTATTGTTATACACCTCTTCATTGTTATATATTTGTTGTTACATATTTATTTTTATATTAATTCAGTTATGTTTTGTATATTTTGTTTTATTTAACTTTCATTATATTTATTTTGTTTTGCCTAAACTATTTGCTTTAGTCCTCGCTGTTGATTGGCAATGATAACCACAATTGGTTTTTCGCTAGGAAAAAAACGAAAGTTAAAATAAAACGATCCTAAACCAACGATAGCAGAATACCTTTATAGGGTATTAAAAAAAATTATAAAAAAATGGAACAAATATCTAGATTAAAGGTTTGTGTAGCCTGAGTTTATAAATAAATCACACCAGCCGGTATCTAAGGCAGAGTTTCATTACTTAGTGAGGTAGCAGGAAATTACTGTGAACTTGCCTTAAGACAAACAGGCTTTTAATAAGAGGGAAATCCCTCCACACTGTTGGGGGATTATCGTTCTTAGTTACAACAGTACATTATATATAAACTGTTCAATTTATAACCGATGGTAATTTTTACAATTGAAAATTTATTCACTTAAATTAAAAACGAAATTAATCCCAGAAAGTTTCTACAAGACTGGAATAATTTAAATACTTTGGTAAATCTACATTAAAATTTAAAATTAATTTACCACCTTCACTTGAAATTCTTTATTAATTTTCTTATTTACAAATTAATGTTTAAAAATATCCTGTAATATTATTTTCTTGAAATTTAGTAAAACCTTTTTCTGGTCTTCATTTACCTTACAAATACACAATGCATCGGAGATCAATTCCGAATTTCAATAGAAACATTCCCAAAATAATGTAAATATAACTAAGTATACATATATCGTAATTCCATTATGTATTATATAATATTATCATAATAGTTTCCTTAACTATTTTGTCGTCATTAGTGACGATATAAAATTTATATAAATCATTAAAGGGTGTTTAAACTATTGATTAGTTGTATATCATGGTAAACCTATGTCAAATAAAAGATATTTTTCTAATACCATCGGTTGTCCGTTTTTTGTAGGGGTTTTTATTTTTTTCCCTCCATAATTAGAGAATGTATGGGTTGAAATGTATTACATTACAGATTGGTTTTAAAAGAGCTTTGAAGTAATGATTATATGTATTAAAAACTTTGAAATCCTTACTAAGTGGAAAATTATGGAACGTTTTGGACGAGCTCTCCATTCATAAATCTTCACAATTGTAACATTTCCCTATGTGGGAGTTGCATTACCAACTTTACAAACTTAAATAAATAATATAAAAGTAGATCTGCTACTACTTATTATTGTCGTAACCATGAAAACATTGAAAAGCTAAATCTGATATGTGGTATTTAGCTTTAGGAGTGCTAGGGCGGATGCTACCCTTAAAATCCTTGTAGAGGGATAGGTTAATGAAGAGTAAGTTTGGGGAAAGTTTGTTAAAAGCAAAGATCCTCTCCGAGGTAATAAAAGAATACTCATTTATTTTTAATTACCACCCAAATTCTGAGAATTGTTCTCTTGATCATGTAGAAGAAACTTTTTACAACTCGAAAATATTGACAAATGTCGAACCTTCTGTCGTTATACAATAAAACAATTATGGACCTAATCAGAAGGTTATAGCTATTAAAATACCAGCTCCTACTTTAAATTTGAAACGTGCACTATTAAAATATAATTTCATTGAAAATAAACTTGAATACAAAACAATCTACTCTAATGTTTACTAAATAAATCCTGCTTACAAATTTTTATCTAAATACATCTTTATACACATTTCGACGACATTATGTTTATCTTCATAGCGCTCATTGTTCATGTTACCGTCTGAATATGATGACTTGACCATTTATTTGTCATTAGATAAAATAAATTTAAGGAATTTCGTAAAATCTGCTCTAATATTATTTAATATTGAAGTCGACCGTCCCATAGGTTTGAAAAGGCATATATCTTATGGTATTTTGCTTTAGGGGTGCTAGATCTGATTGTACCCATCACTTTGTATAAGGGTAGGTTTAGGAGAGATTATGGAAAGGAATTATCATAGCCTCCGAGATATGAAAAGAAATCTTGTCTATTGTATTCTCTAATAAACTTACTAGAATTATTCTCCTGTGAAAGAGACTCTATAGTGACCTTATTGACAAATCTCGAACACTGTGTCGTTATACAATAAAGTGGTTTCAAACTCGTAATTACAATCTATTAATAAAATACTAGCTCTAAATGTAAATAGTTTAGTAATGTTTTTATCAATTTTTGATTAAATGAGACTATGCTTACAAATTTATATCTTTATCTACATTTCGAAGATATTATCAATATGTTGAAAGCTTTACTGACACATGATACCTGTCTGAAAATGGACCATTTAAATAAAATTAGTTATAACTTTATAAACTTATTTTATTTTTAAATTTCATTATATTACTTGTGTAGTGTCTTATTGTTAACAATAATTACATCAACATTTGACCTAATACAATTATATGTAAATTAATTTTTTTCTCCCTATTTATTAATCGATATTACTGGTTTCATATTGTTATTAATTTATTGATTTTTGCTACTTCAAGTATCACATTATTGGTGGGATTTCATTAAATATCACTTTAAATAACTTTTTAATAAGATCAAATCCATTTACTGTAAATTCAAACAATGTACATCTAATATAAATTTCGCATATTATAAAAAGCAATTGGTAATAAACTTAGAAAGTAAACATTTGCTTTCATGCAGGAGATTTTAAATCAATTGAAATCTTTCAACAATAAAACCAAATGGACAATGTTTTTCCAACAAATGTTTTAATATAAGGACGTAATACGACTATTTCTACTGTTTTACTTAGAAATGTTGTATAATAATGAAAGATCCCCACTTAACTATATTACTTCTCGTTTACTCACTCTGTAACCGAATCTCAGCAATGCATTAACCAAAGCATTAAACACATCAGTATACTCAATACTTAGAGTAGGTGTAAGTCGTTAAGCTTACTCATTAGCATAGACAAGAGGCGCTTGATGATCTGTGCTTGGGTTGGGTGCTATGTGAACGTTGTTGGAGGCTAGAAGATTGACGATCTGTGGGAAGAAGAGTTCTACGAAGCTACGAGACTAACTATACAATGCTATCCATCGGGAAATGTACACCAAATCTTTGTCTTTATAACTTATCGGTCAAATTTATTCTGTGACAGTGATAAAGTTGTAAGGTGAATAATTATTTATTGAATGCACTCAGTTGACTTATATTTCAAGTTTTGGGACGATCGGTTTGGGCGTTATGTTATTTATTACCTATCTTAACAAATTGGAAAAAAAACTTGACTTGATCTGGCAGTGCGGTTTTTGAAGTGAAAGCTTTTATCTCCGAATTCTACAAAAACGATTTGGATGGACATAAACATACAAAATCGCATGAATGTTATTTCCGTCAGACCAATATCGTCAGTATACATTCCATCAGGTTACAGAATGAGTTACCTCAAAGGGAATTACATGATAACATATGATTTCATATATCAGCTGATTTAAATTGTACGTTATGTTGTAAAACAACTGTTTTTACACGAAGGTCATGTTACATTATTTATTGAGCATTATTAGGGAAAGGGTTAGTATTAAATAGGTTTTATTAGTTACAAAATATATTATTTTATTTAAATTTTTGATAACTCTCATACAAATAATTCTATATGACTATAATAATAAAGTATATATTATTCTACCAATTTTTGAAATAAAAACATTCTTAGGCGCTTCTGATAACAAATGTTTAGCTTATTTTGCATAAAACTTAATTTTCTTCCTAACTAACCTCTTCAGGGAATTTTTTTAGATATTTTTTTAAAAACTGATAATAATTTTTTTTTTGTGGTGGCTATATGTCTAACATGAACCTGCCATTTGTTTTCCAACTCTCTTAACATTATTTTGTAAATAATTAATAAATTTGTTAATGTACTTAAATGAGTCCACAACTCACATTTAGTGCGGTTGTATTTCAGAACGTTACCCACTTCTGTTTCATGGTCACAGATGAGTACATTATATTTTTGCATTACATCAGACTTTCTTCGTTTGATAATTCAAATATACTACAGTATATTCAAATACTTATATAGAATTTAAGTTTAACACCAATACTGTTATAAAAAAACTACTATTTTAATTTTTTTAAATTTAACCGATTTATTTAGTAAGGCTTTTGTAAAGGACTCACCAAAATAAATTAAGTACGAGAAAATAAAGATAGCTTTATTTTACATCAAAATAATTGATTTTATGAAGATAAAACAAGAAATACAATTGTGTACAAACTGAAACAATTGGATGTTCTTATTTGATGTAATTATACGAAGAAAAAGTGTAACCAACCTTAACGCTCAAAACTCAATACACAACTGTTTCAGAAAATGGTACTGTGATAAAATAAAAAAATCAACATAAACAACTGTAGTTATTTACATAAATAAACATGTTGGAAATATATTTTCAGAAAATGTTGTTATGAAACAATTTATTTATAGATATTAAGTTCAGTGTAGGCTGGCAAAGTCTTCTGTCAATGAAGTTCGCCTAACCCTCAGGGTACATAGGAATTTCACATTTGCTGTACTTGTACCGTGTGGGGCTTTTGCAGTTTTCCTCTCGGTATCTCCCTGGAACACTTTTTGACGGAAAGTGCCATACGCCATCGAATCGTACATCGCCTGTTACACCTGTCGACATCTTTTTTTTTAATGGTGGTGTAATAATTTTTTCAGAGAGGTCTGAATCAATGAGGTGAATATGGCTGCCATAAAACCCAAGAATGATATGTTAGATGACATTATTTGTTTTTGTACAACCCATGCAGTTGTTTAGTAGGCAAATTTACCTCTAAAATTGATAATGTATCTAGTACTAACATGTCAGATGTAGCATAGTTTTGATCACTGGTTGAGTTTTTTTTCATAGCCACCTTCTTGAACTAAAACACCTTCGTTGACAATGTCTTCAGAATTTACATGGTGGTTTGTTTCCACTGTCGTTTCAAAACACGTGATATTTTCATTATCCTCATCTTCGAAACTGTTACTATTGTCTTCTTCAAACGTACTCGAAAATCATCATCTGGTAGATCCTCAAATAAGTGTTATTGGAACTCAGGAAGACTGTCAATCTGATCTTCATGTGTATTCTCTTCTAAATATTTACCAATTTCTAGGTCTGAAGAATTTGGGTCATCTAAATTTGTTCCATTACGTTGTGTTTATTTGCTATGTTCAATTATCTATCTATTAAAAAAACACTGCTTTTAACTGTTAATTTTAAAAAAACGTAAAATGCATTTGTATTGCAAGCATTAATTTATTGGTTTCAAAACGTATTTGGTTTTCATGTAAATTGTACAAAAATTACAATACACGAAATAACCTCATAGTTAGTATGCCACATTTGAGCAAGAAACATATGTTTGGGTAAACATATGCAACTTAGTCACTTTTGAGCAATGTACACATATGAGTACAATAAGCATAAAGTCACATTTGAGATTTGTACTAAAATGAGTACAGATATTAAATTAACGATTGTGTTTTTATTTGGTAATATATTGATTATCATTAGATATTATTGGGAAATATACAATTTAAGGTATTAAAAAAAAATTATTAAGTGTATCCTAGATTACAAATGAATTTCGCAAGACTTGAAAATCACAGAATCCACTCACTTCACCAAAACCTCACAATGTTTACAACTGGACACACAGCTGACTAATATCCTAGTGGAGGGAAAACAAGTCAATGTTACCAACCTTTGATAAAGTCAATGTACTCAAATAATGTCTTTCAGCCGATGTGGGTGCTCATGAAATAAAATATAAAATTATTTAAAGTTAATGTACCCACATGTGCCTTGCTCCTTGAAGAGGTTAAACTTTCCTGTAGACAAGGCTAAAAAAATTATTCACTTCGGTTGTCAGTTCCCTCTAGTGCAACAAAAAGCTTTTTTAAAGTTTATATTGGTTTAACTTTTTCTTATAAATCAGTATGTAGAAGGTTCTATTGTGTATTATTATTTAAATATTACTCTATGATGATGACGGAATTATCATCGAAATGTAGCTGATGGTTCGGTTTTGGTAATGTTCATTTATGTTAGATTGGCTAACACTATAATTTTAAGATGTATATTAGTGACAATAGTTTTCATTTTCTAAGCAAAATTACGGCTAATATTTTAGTAGTAGAGGATTTACACTATTTTTTATAAAACTTCTTTAATATATCTTTTTAAAATATTATTCTGTTCGGTGCCAGTTACATATGTTACTAAATACAACAGAAAAACGTCTAGCTAGAAATATTTTTTTCTAACGTTATGTACATTTCGGTTACCAAGTAACCATCCTTAGAGGTATGGTGCAACACATTCTGAATCATACATAGTGTGTTGCGCCATAAGTTTAATTGTTTTTAAATAGTAATGAGAAATTGAATGGTGGCCGAAATGTATCTTGACATATTATTTTATGGTTGTCCTAACAGCTCCAGGGAGTTGTCCGCTCCGGGTGTCGGTTGTTTTAGGTCTACCAATGCCTATGAAATACGAGTTTTCGCTCTCCACTGCAACGCAGGGAAAAGCTATGAATTGCAGGAAACGTGACACAAATATGCAGGTTCTTTTAGGTAAGTAAAAACTTCTCTAAACCCCGTAGAAAATATCAATTTCCGCTAAATGAAACACCTAATGGTCTTACACATTATTTTATTTTACCCAGGATAAATAAATGTACGACATGAGACATAAAACTAATTAAAGTACAGGAATTATTTGTCGTGAGGAATAAATCAGGTAACGCATAGGAAATCAATACTCGCCAAATTATATGTTGTAATTTGCTTAATGACTGGGTGTCGTGTTGTTCCCATATTTAGTTTATTTTATCAGAAATTCTTTTATCATGGCTAGAATCGTTAAAGTCGCCACGACAGGAGCACGCAACCGGTCAATCCATATTGGATTCTTGGGTGTAAACGTCTTATACAATTCAATTATAGCTCTCAGTGAAAGATTAAATATAGAAATGGTTTATTCGTTGTAAATACTTCAGTATTATTACTTGTGTTTAATAAAAAAGTGTGTCAGTCAGATGCCTGTCCGTCCAAAGTGAAAGCTTGTATAAACAAATCTAATTATTAGGTTCTTGTATTGTTTATAGGCTAAATCTATTGAATAAAATACTTATTTAATGAATAAATACTTATTTATTAAATTCAATTGAACCTATTTCCTAAAAGTGTCAGAAAAGTCTGATTTTTTTCTAGAAACAATGGAATAAATATAAATATTCCTTTACTATTATGTTGTACTAGTCATAGTAAAATTTCCTAAAATATGAATTTATATTTTAAATGTTACTCCTAGAAAGTAACAAACTACGGAGTAATGAAAACAGCACATTTTATAAAAGTATATTTTATAATGTTTTGGGAATATTCCATACATCAACAGCTTCTGCATTCGATATGTATACACACATTTAAAGAATGTTTATTATTTCATACGTAACTAATTTATCTAATATCGACCGACTTATGCTATTTAGTGTTTTGACAGTCCTTACCATGTTTGTAGGAAAGTATTTATGCTGCCCTCTACCCCCGTCTCTCCTACTGCGGTCTGTCAAGGCCAGGGGCTCGGGTCCATACTATAATTCGTGAAAACTGCAAGTTTCTTATTTTATTCAATTTTCCAGCGTAATAGTATTATGAATGCAAAAAATACTATCATTAGAGCCTATCCCTTGATATTTTCTTCACTTTTACTATAGGAATTAACAAAGAACCGAAATTGAATTTAAAAGAATTACAAGTAATTTTATCTACTGTCAAACTAACGTATATTTACTTAGTTCACGCCATTCGTGTACAGATAATATTCTTTATGCAAATAAGGCAAACTATAACATCTTGATACTTTTTCTGTTTGAGACTAAATATTCTTAAGACGGTTACCAATAATTCATAATAGGATATCGATTGAAATTAGCAAGACAAACTCATATCAGATCAAGATCCCAAACACAAAATACGGGAGGAGATCGCATGCATAAACTTAAAAGAACAAAATTGACAAACGCTTGAATACGACGCTAAAAGCTTCAAAAGGAAAATAAAATAGTAATTCGAAAATAACAATAATTTTAAAATTACTTGAGCAAAATGTGTGTGTGTGTGTGTGTGTGTGTGTGTGTGTTTGTGTGTGTGTGTGTGTGTGTGTGTGTGTGTTTGTGTGAGTGAGTGTGTGTGTGTGTGTGTGTGAGTGAGTGTGGGGCGGCTTATTACTACAAAGACGTATATAGTTGGGCTATATTGTTGATTATGAAAATAATTGAGTGTATGTATGTATATATATATATATATATATATATATATATATATATATATATATATATATATATATATATATCTGTGTATGTGTGTGACTGTCCATATATATCACATTGTATATAGTAACAAAAATAAATAAAATCGGGTTAGACGATTACAGTCCCGCACTCGAATGTGAAGGTAGAGATAAAGGGCTTCTACCACTTGGTACAAGATCAAAAAAAAGATGCTAATGTTGGGGAAAATCTACAAACCAGCGTGTGAATCCACGTCCCCTGATATCCAACGTCTAACTCACGCCTACTAACCGGGGTACCTGTGACATACCAGTGACTATATGCTTTTTGCTAAAGCCTCTGGTAACTGTCTGTAAGAGCCCAAATAACGTTATGTAAGGCTTGAACTAGTGACAAGCCCGATACACTGTGATTCAGCCAGACTGTACGGTACTACGCCTTCCACGACACAAGACCAGTAGAACATTTCTAATGGTCAGGTCCTCCGTACATTCAACCCCCATTAGATTGGAATGGTTCAAATAATGTAACCACAACCTTATTCACTCTCGTTATTGTATTACCTAAGGGCCGGACCCTCAGACTTGGAACTAGGTCGTAGGTGGCCTAACCCAACAGTTAGACCTAGAGAGCTGCCTCATTCTATTAGCTATAATGACCTGATAGTCACGTTCCATTCATATGTATTTCAAAATTATTTATTGAAGTTAACCTAAATTTTATACTCAGCCTGACGATCGCCTTCGTAATGAATGGCTTTGTGGGAATAACATTTTTAGCTGAATCTAGACCAAGTGCTCCCAGAACAACCATGAAACAGTATAACCTAGCACAAAGGGGACACGTACCCCGTACCAGCGTTATTCTCTGTACTATTACAGTAAAGAAATGCAGAGCCAGTGTAAAACTAATGTCATTATGTTGGGCGTAGTTTCTTTAGTAAAATTTGAAGACGATTTTTATTGCTAGTGATAGCAATCTAAGCTCACAATCCACTTACAAATTTATCCTTATGTTATAAACCCCTGGCGAATTCACCGCTCGCAGTACAGTTACAGCTGCACATACACTTCGGGTAGAGAACCCTTACAGTATCCACCTAATAGAAGTTATGTATATTATATTCAATTGGGTTAGTTACCAGTTATTAAATTGATTTTTTTTTTACAAAATATTTATGTGTAGAAACAAATGTATATAATTGTTATCATAAAACAGGACCTTGTCTAAAATTGTGCAATTACATATTTTTTAATTAATTCTAAGAAAATGCAACTATTTTAAAATAATGTAATAAAATATCTTTTTTAGTAAATGTAAGAAAATGCGACCATTTCAACGTATTTTGAAAGATTTAAGACATAAATGTTTTTAACGCAAATCAAGATCAAGGTTTCATTACACTATATGCATATATATACAACTTTTCAACCTTACAAAGGTTAAGCAATTATAATTCATTCAGGCATAGAAAAAAATGAGACGTTCTCAGCGTCAAATTATTACAGAGTATCGATATAAACAACTAATATAATATCCATATTTTTGTATTTATACCCTCCATACTTTGTAATGATTTGACATTTCTTCATAAATGATCTCAATTATTTCTTCCTGACGTGGGTAACACATGAGTGATTGACCAACTTTGTGAATAATACATGGATTATAATGCAAGTTTTGGTCTTGATTTTCCTTATAAGCATTCTAACCTTAATATTTATTACAAGACATTAGTGAGACCAACAATGCAATTATCTTGAAAGTTATTTTTGTTAACCATATTAAGAGGGTAAGCAGAAGTAGATGCTGTGTATTATTGATATATTTCCAAATATATTGTAACATAAATATTGTTTTATTTAAATGTATTGTATTTCTTTATATTATTATTTGGGCTATGAACTATTAAAAATATTTTTGAAATCAAGAACTTAAAATATTATTTTACAGTATTCTGTCACCTAATACAAGTTATGTATATTATATTCAATTGGGTTAGTAACCAGTTTCTAAATTAAAATTATTTTATTTCAATATTTTGGTGTAGAAACAAATGAATAAAATTCTTATCGTAAAAAAAACTTTAAAAAAAATGGAATAAAATATTTGTTTAGTAATTCAAGGAAAATGCAACTATTTTAACGTATCTTGAAAGTTTTAGAACTAAATGTTTTTTAAAGAAAATCAAGACAAAGGTTTCATTACAATGTATGCAATTATAAACAACTTTTCAACCATACAAGGGTTAAACACTTATAATTCTTTCCAGGCATAGAAATAAATAAGATGTCCTGAACGTCAAGCTATTACAAAGTATGGATATATATAACATATATATTACTCTTATTTTATTATTTATAACCATACGTTTCGTACATCTCAATTATATTTTTCCTGACGAGGATTGTTGATAACACTTGAGTAAATTTTATTACAAAACTTAAGTGAGGCTAACTATGCCATTATCTTGAAAGTTATATTTGTTAAACATATTAAGAGGGTAAGCAGAATTAGATGCTGCGTTTGATTGATATATTTCTAAATATTTTGTAATAAAAATATATTGTTTATTCAGATTTATTTACTTTCGTCCTAAAATTACTATCGATTGGGGTAGGAACTTAAAAGATATTTTCTAATTCAATTAATTAAAATATTATTTTCAATTATATTAAAATATATTTAAATAAAATGCTGTACATTTTTATATGCTGTTTCTAATATAAAATTAGTTAGGTTCACTCAACATTATAGGTAGGAATGAAGAGTTGCTCTTTATACAAAGGCATCAATCAATCAGCCTGGTAATCAATCAACGTCTTCAACTGCCTCAAAGTATTCCCCTCACAGTCCTCGAAACAATTAATACCATTAGTAATCCTTTGCAATCGAAGTAGTAATGACTGTTTTATTATTATTAAAGAAGAATAAAATCTGGATAGTCCAGCTACTGTAGAATAATTTACGATTTTATAGACATAGCTATAAATCTAAATTCTATAAAGCGTAAATGAACTCATTGATGTTCAATCAGGTCCTATTGTGTTAAATGATCGGAAAATCTGTACGATGCTATATAACAATTTGTTTATCATAAATGCGGGTATGTTATATTTTGAAGTATATTTAAACTTCAGTCACTATAGGCCTAATACATTGAGAATCATTAGATGCTACAAATAATAATAAACAATGTGATGCAAATGTAGTCAGAAGTATTGATATTGTAATAATTATTCTAATGTATTAGAATTTACAGTGAATATAAATTTAAATAAAATATAACAAAAAAATAATAAATTTACACAACCAATTCAAGTATTTATTTACTACCCACGCTATTTTCCAAAATCAAATATTCATACGATTAATTTTAATTAACGATTTAGCTATTGGTTATTCTACCAAAATCAAATGTATTCGTGTTATTATTTTCTTTTATAGCACATTTTGAATATCTGCTTGAACTTAGTAACTTAATATTTAAGGCCTTTAAAGTACAGTAAACTCCCGATTTTCCGTGGGAGGATTAACCGGTTTTCGGATTATCCGGGGTCTAGCATTGTTTTACAAATATCCAATTTTTATTCCAATCAGATTCATGTGTTTAAATTTCCAAACGGTGAATTACGACGTAAATACTGGTATAAGGCTTAATAGAAGTTAATATGAAGGGAATAGATATGTAAATATGTACGTACTAATTTTTACATTGAAAGGGAAGCATCCAACGAAATAAAAGGGGCGATCAGACTACTGTATATAAAAGACAATAACAAAATGCTTGGACGCCCGAAAACCTAATGTGTATCATAAGATTGTAAACAAATGTCAGCTAATCTCGGCTATAAATAGTCTGGCACGTGACATATGCACTATCCATGTCTGTCATATACATTATCGGTCTTTATGGCTTTGTAACACAAGTAGACACTGTGCGACAAAATGGTTCTCAAGGAACTTAGATCGCACATTAAAGCTAAATCAATGCTCACAAAAAACAGACGAAAGGGACAGATTTTTTTGTTAAAAAGTGAAAGTATTATGTGTAAAGGAAATAACATGTACATACATACATTTGACATATACTTATGTACGTATTGTAAATAGTTATACATATAAATCTACATGTTATATTCCGTCATATACATCGACATTTTAAATTATTTTCTGTATTTATTTTGTCTTCTGAAGATTATTTGTGAATTGCATTAACCGGGGTCATTATTTGTGTAACTTATGGTATAATAATCGATTATCGATCGTTTTGCGTATTCTTTGTTCATAGCGGATTATCCGGGGAATTCGTTATCAGGCGTTGCCGGGCCACCCTTTTCCACGGATAATCGGGAGTTTACTGTACTGTCTAACTATCAATCGCACGGCTGCCTTTTATTAATATTAAAATTACCATATTATTTTCTAGGCTGGTGGGTGGTTTAGTGAGGCGTGCATTTGACAAAACGCTATTGGTTCTATTGTGGGTAGCATCAAATAATTTATGTTTGCTTTTACAGCTCCCTGGTAGATTCAACCTGTAACACTGAGAACCTGCAGCCTATCCTAAGGTACAAAGGGCGGTTAAAACGTAATGCTGGCCACATCATGTATCTCCAATATATAGGGCAGATGTTACCTGTCCTAGTTTATTATACGTTTAGCCTACTTACTCATAGACAAACTATAACATGAAATTTAAGTACATTTATTTAGCACAGATTTACTTCAACATGTCTTAAAGATCAATATTTTTACCAAGTCTTGTCCTACTCAAGGTGATTTCGCTCGTCCACTTTAGTGATCACATATAGAAAAGGTTTTTTAAGACACCTTTCTCATTCAATGCGTAATAATCTTCTTTACTATTCCTTGCTGGAGGACTATGTTTAAACGTCGTAATGTTTTACCATAAGCGTTTACTATTTTTTAAGTATTATTTAAATAACTGTTTTCATGAAAAATTAAAACTAATACAGACTATTTTAGCTAAGGAGATATTTTTAAAAAGTCATTTGTCTTAGACTTTTTACACACATATTCCTGTATTTTTAGCTGTGATTAAAATTATATATATATATATTATAAATAGTCAATTATTAGGACAATAAATAAACTGGTTAAAATATTACCAAATTGTATTTTCCTCCATTCTACAAACTTTCGTAAGCGAAAACTAAATCTCACATAACAAACTAAAGACTCACAAAAACTTCTATCTTCGAGCTGAGAGTTTTTTCTCTAAAATAAACTTTACCCTCCTGAAAGCTTCAACTTTAATAGTTACAGAGCCTTTTTTGGTTTTTATAAATCTTTTTGAGTTTGTTTGTGAACAATTATAAATATTCTTCAACAATAAAGCTAGTGTTTGTTAACGTAGGCCTAAGTAGTTCTAAATTTTAATTTTTATACCTGAAATGGTATCTACGTAAAACGGAAAACGTTTTTAAAATCTTTAACCTATATCTCTTTCTGTCGTAAGGATTACTGTCTTAAGTAGTTAGAATTTTTTTAAACCGTTTGCTTTCCTTATTGTTTACAGTTGGGCGTTGAAATTATTATCTATAGCTTTAATTTGTTTGTGGGTACACAAGAGAAATATTTGCTCACTAATTTGACCTTTAAAAATATAGGTTAGCTACAGAAGAAAACTCATTGATAATGTCCACTCATTGTTATTAGGTAATGTTATTGGAAGGTATTCTTTCGTATACACATAATGTGCTTTACTATGCACATCATTTGAAGGAGAAGCCATGACTAAATTATACATTTACGGAGAGTCACCAAGCCAGAATGAAAAGTAAACGAATATTGATACTCACAAAGGCAGTGGGAGACTCGACGTTTCTTGGGACAGCTTGGCTACATCGATGCTGCTACATCGACATTTATTATAATATTATTATTAAGACAAGGTAAAAACCGTCATTGGGGGACATCACTTTTGAGGACGTCTATTTCAGTGACACGTCTAAATACTACAACATTCTTGTTGGACGCTTCCAGTAGTTTTATTCATGCAGTGAAGTGTAGCTCTTCACACGAAACAAATAAAACACTGTAGTGCCGAAGGAACATGACAACCCTGTCTCCATAATAAAGTCAGCTCCAGATCTGATTGGAGGTTTCGACCCGTTTATGGCAAATAAACGCTGATGGCCCCCCAGCATGAAAACACTTTTCCACCTATCGTGCGTTCTGCCTGCTAATACACTTCGTTAAATCCAGTTCTCTTCCAAAATCCCTGTTACCACATTCTTACCCGCAGCTATCGTCACTGTGACAGACGCTGCAAAACCTCAATGGCAACCAAATCCCTGTTACCGCATTCTTACCTACAGCTAGCGTCACGGTGACAGACGCTGCAAAACCTCAATGGCAACCAAATCCCTGTTACCACATTCTTACCCGCAGCTAGCGTCACGGTGACAGACGCTGCAAAACCTCAATGACAACCAAATTCCCTGTTACTACATTCTTACCCGCAGCTAGCGTTACGGTGACTGACGCTGCAAAACCTCAATGGCAACCAAATCCCTGTTACCACATTCTTACCCGCAGCTGGCGTCACGGTGACAGACGCTGCAAAACCTCAATGGCAACCAAATCCCTGTTACCACATTCTTACCCACAGCTAGCGTCACGGTGACAGACGCTGCAAAACCTCAATTACAACCAAATCCCTGTTACCACATTCTTACCCGCAGCTGGCGTCACGGTGACAGACGCTGCAAAACCTCAATGGCAACCAAATCCCTGTTACCACATTCTTACCTGCAGCTGGCGTCACGGTGACAGACGCTGCAAAACCTCAATGGCAACCAAATCCCTGTTACCACATTCTTACCCGCAGCTGGCGTCTCGGTGACAGACGCTGCAAAACCTCAATGGTAACCAAATCCCTGTTACCACATTCTTACCCGCAGCTGGCGTCACGGTGACTGACGCTGCAAAACCTCAATGGCAACCAAATCCCTGTTACCACATTCTTACCCACAGCTAGCGTCACGGTGACAGACGCTGCAAAACCTCAATGGCAAACAAATCCCTGTTACCACATTCTTACCCACAGCTAGCGTCACGCGACAGACGCTGCAAAACCTCAATGGCAACCAAATCCCTGTTACCACATTCATACCCGCAGCTGGCGTCACGGTGACAGACGCTGCAAAACCTCAATGGCAACCAAATCCCTGTTACCACATTCTTACCCACAGCTAGCGTCACGGTGACAGACGCTGCAAAACCTCAATGGCAACCAAATCCCTGTTACCACATTCTTACCCACAGCTAGCGTCACGGTGACAGACGCTGCAAAACCTCAATGGCAACCAAATCCCTGTTACCACATTCTTACTCGCAGCTGGCGTCACGGTGACAGACGCTGCAAAACCTCAATGGCAACCAAATCCCTGTTACCACATTCTTACCCGCAGCTGGCGTCACGGTGACAGACGCTGCAAAACCTCAATGGCAACCAAATCCCTGTTACCACATTCTTACCCACAGCTAGCGTCACGGTGACAGACGCTGCAAAACCTCAATGGCAACCAAATCCCTGTTACCACATTCTTACCCGCAGCTGGCGTCACGGTGACAGACGCTGCAAAACCTCAATGGCAACCAAATCCCTGTTACCACATTCTTACCCGCAGCTGGCGTCACGGTGACAGACGCTGCAAAACCTCAATGGCAACCAAATCCCTGTTACCACATTCTTACCCGCAGCTGGCGTCACGGTGACAGACGCTGCAAAACCTCAATGGCAACCAAATCCCTGTTACCACATTCTTACCTGCAGCTGGCGTCACGGTGACAGACGCTGCAAAACCTCAATGGCAACCAAATCCAATCCATCTATGACTGACAGATCGGAGCGAAGTTACGGCGAATATCCTGGAGCTGATTCGGTTGTTTTACTCGCCAGAGTCCTCTGTAATATTCAATTCCAGTGTATCAAAAATAGTTAGGGGTGCTTCGGTGCCTCTGGAGGATATTAAAAAAAAACTTTCTAATATCAAGCTCCTATAACGATGACGTCATCAATTAGGAATGTAACGTGATAATAAAATTTAAAACTCTTTACAATAAACTTAGTTTTGCATAACACATTAAACTGTCTTATACGCATAGTTTTCGGAAGTGGATGAAAATACATTTTTAAATCGCCAATCTTAACCTACCAATTCAGTTTCACGGCGTTTGTTAATTGTTTTAAAATTTTAAGAATGAAGAGGTTTTAATGGTAAACGCGCATTTACACTTACGAAACCTACCTTTAGACGCCCTTTAGAAATGTTCCGACCCTATATTTATACTCATACTGTTGCTAGAGTTCCTTGATTAATGGCTAGGAGCTCTTTGCTGATATCAAGAATGAATAATGACTACTCGTACAGGAGTTTGTGCATATTTAGCAAAACACCAGATAAACAATTCCCAATAGGAGCGATAAAACGTATTGATTTTCCAATCAATCCTGAAGTTCAAGAACCGTCCGTAATTATGGAGTTACTTACACAACAAGTTACCGGATTTACTGTTTATTCAAAGCATTATATTACAGGATTAAACAACTCAACAGGCTTATTTAAGTTAAGCGTAGAAAGCACGGCACTTTCCCTTCTCGTATTAAACATCTTAGTTTATATGTGAAGAATACGTTTTTATTATAAAACCAGTTGTAAAAGCGTCCTCTTTCTACTCTGTAAGGTATGATTATATTGCACTTCATATGAATAATAATAAAGTTATTTAAATACATAAATAAAGTGAGTTTAGGCCCTATTTATTATACAATAATGTAACTAGAGACAATAATTGTAATATATATTGATATATATATATATATATATATATATATATATATATATATATATACCAATTCAAAAAATATGTTTTGTTCTATAATAATCAATTATACAATCTTTTATACTGGTTGCATAAAATCCCCATGCAGGCCCATAACGAAAACAAAATATTAAAAAATTATTCAAATAGCAAATTATCAAATGTTAATATTTCATACAATACTGATAATAAAGAATAAATATTAAAATGAATAACAGTAGCAAAATAAATAATATGCATGATAAAAGTGGTGTTTTTAAATTATAATGTGAAAGTTATAATAATACTAAATAGGTGAAACCAATAAAAAATTAAAAGAAAGATATATACAAAAAATTAAAATGCCTAAAAAGCCAGAAATATACAAATCAAATTTTGCAAACCATTGAATATTAATAACTATAAATTTCCAAATATAGAAAATATGATACTTATAAGAGAAATTGTTAAAAATTGAGTAAAAACATATATGAAGCATTCGTAAATTATAAATACAGTATTAGTAATAAATTAGTAAATGAGCAAATACAAATGCCATAATTGTTCAATATAAATTTGATACATTATTCAATGTCTGTAATGTTACGGGAATAAGATGTTGGCTATATTGTAAAAAATTTGACAACAATGCCGAATCCAATGTTACATATTTTGCATACTGGCTTTATTGCAATATTCGTTCATCATGATGTTGGTACTGTTTCCCGAAGAATTGCTTATTATAATCAATAATAATAATTTTGAATGAGTATACTCATTAGAATATATTCAGTTATTTAAATATATATATATATATATATATATATATATATATATATATATATATATATATATATATATATTGTAAAATATATATTCCTGTTTAGTAATCAAAATATATGTGACCATACAAATACAAGAACTATATTTTGTTGCATATATTCAAAGCTTTTCGTCGGTAAACCGTTCCAACAACATCAGGCAACCATTTTTAATATATAAATAATACTAATTTTACACTACTTAAATAAATAACCACCATAAATAATAATAATGTATTAATTATAAACGTTATGTAAATAATTTTATTATTTAAATATTTATAATATATTTATTAATTTCACACACACTTACAGACACACACAAGCATGTATATCTAAATTAATAAATAAATAAATATATATATATTTTAAACCAATATATATATATATATATATATATATATATATATATATTTTGTATATATATATCTATATATATTTATTTATTTATATATCTATATATACATGTATATGTATTCTAAATAAATAAATATATATACATATTCTATATTCTTTTATTTCTAAGATTCTTAATTCAATGCTATGCTTTGAAAACTACACACAATGCCATTTTATTTCCATTTAGTTTTGAAAATTATATCATCCGTAGACATTATTGGGCCATATTTTTGAATTCAACTGTTACTGTTAACTCTGTATGCTATTGTGAGATGCTGGAGACATTTCCTCTCTCAGAATGTGAGATAGTGAAGAACATGAGATACAAGCGTTTTGGTTTCAACAGGATGGTCATACTGCCCGTCGTTCATGCCAAAATCTCCAAGAACAGTTTTCGCGGCCACCTTATTTCTTTCGAGAAGATGTTCCAAATGTCCCCCCTCACTCTTATGATTTGAACCCGTGCGATTTTTTTCTTTGGTAATATCTCAAAGATGAGGTTTATAAAGTTCTACGTAGGACTTTGGAGGCTCTTAAGGAGGCAATTACCGAAGTCATCGCTGGGATAACGCAAGATTTGCCGGGAAGAGTTTACGGAAATGTTTTTCAAACGATTCGATATGTGCATCGCTCGCCAAGCGCATTAAATTTTCAAAATCAAATGCAAATAAAAAGGCATTGTATGTAGTTTTCAGAAACTAAATAAAGGTGTGTATTAATAAATAAATTTTAAGGTCATTTTATTCCTTTATATAGTACACAATGAGTAGACTAGGAAATTGTCTCTATTTTTTACGTGTACACTAAACCCGTAAGGGCGAGACATGAATATTTCAATCGCTAAAATTTTTGTTTATTTTTACAAGCTGCAACTTTTTCTGACCTAGTGTAACTCTTACTGACGCGTTTTTGAGATACAGAGAGACAGGTGTGTGTCCCCACTTCTGACAATTTATTTGCTTCTTTTATCTTTCACGTTTACCTCTAATACACGTCACTCACTACAAGTCGCAAACACTTATTTCATACTGAATTCTTAACAAACACTTCTATAATCTATTATAATTTATAAATAATTATTTCCAGAAATTGACTGTCTAGCGCGTGTATAAATTTGGATCCTTGCTTTAAAGTTCAAACTATATTTCTTCAAATGATATTGATAGGTTTTGTATGAGAAATTACTATTCAAATTTATTGCATTTTTGTAGTGCGAGTGACACTTTAATATGCAGTTTAATATCACCTCATTGCATTCTGATCATAAATGAAGTATTTGTTAAAACGTATCACAGAATTCTTTTATGAAATTGTTGCCTCTTATATTCAATGCACGGCAATGTAGAAAAGAAAATGAAAAAAGAAAAAAGTTATTATCAAGGAAAGTGCTCGAAGCTCCTCTGTAAATCAGGGAAGTCTTTCAGGAAGCATAACTACGTTTACATGAAGTACTGTTCTGTATTACTGTAAATGGAATCTACAGCTTCCTGATGTATCTTACTTGCACCCTATACATTATATATAATGTTTCAACTTACTAAATAACCGTTTAGCGGGACAGAGAGTTCCATTTATCTTGCAGAAAAGTTCAATAATACAAACTAAGGCATTTGTTTACTTAATGATTCGTTTCTCTATTGCTCCAATATTTCGTTGCGTTAAACTAAAAACCTTTCTATCATGGCTAAATCGTTAAAGTCACTGAAGCGACAATCACGCAACAGACTTATGCAATATGCATATTGGATGTTTGGGTAAACAGTTAAGTACAAATCAATTAAGGGGATTTTATATCAGAGATTAGGTGAAAGTTTAGCAAACGCAAAGTTCTGATTTTAATCTTATTTATCTGCGTTCAAATATTATACCATTGCGTGACTTCGGAACGGCATTTTATTTAGCATATTTGTAGCGAGCACAATGCAGAGTTTGATAGAATTTTGTTTGCGTTTAGTTTTACATTTGACACATTTATATATATAAAAATTACAATATATATGTATATATATATATATATATATATATATATATATATATATATGAAGTTAATATATTACTATTGTAAGTAATTTTATCCACCATTAAGAGCAATGATTTTACCTTGAGTGATGAGGCGCCTTTCGGTCACTTGACCATTGTCGAATCACTGATTATTTTTTCTTAATTTTTCTGGTGCGGATGTTCGGTCCGTGGTGTTGGTAATTGTTGACGTCATATACGTTTCCGCTTGAGTCTTGTGTATTACGTTTTTGAATAGTATGTCTTCTGTATATGTTGTTTGTGGATTCATTAAATTGTTTTGTATGTTTTTATAAATGTGGTATTTTTCTAGTGAGTTTAGTTCTATTGGGTTATTATTTATTTCAAGGTTATTTCTATGGTTAGGTTATTTTCGTAATTTGTTATTTCATGTTTATGTGATATTAGGTGTGCTGCAACATTTGATACTTTTGAATATTTGTTTTTGAATGCTCTGGTGGATAAAATTACTTACAATAGTAATATATTAACTTCATAAAGTCAGTGCAACGGAAAAACAATGGATAACGTGAAATATCAAGAATATATATATAGTAATAATATATAATATATAGTACTACAATATAGTCTACATACATTTATTAATTTATTTAAAGGAATATATATATATATATATATATATATATTCCTTAAAAATAAATTATAATAAAAATATATACATATAACATAGCTCAAGTTAGTGCTTTGGAAAAACAATGATGGTTCTACTTAGGAAAGATAATTAGGATAACTGTAAATCCCCATTTATCTTACTCTTGACTAGTAAATCACAGTAGCTACCTGCATGAGTTGGTAAATAGTATTTAATGGTTTTATAATTAGGAGATGAATTTTCTCCATTTCACCAGTAGTATAAATTTTTAAAATGACGGTTTTTGGAATAACATACTGATTATGAGGTGTTTCTCTTACTTCTGGCAACTATTAATGTTATGCATATTATTTACTAATTAATAAGTAATATTTGGGAAGGTACAATTTGGTTATATAAAGCTAGGTGATATGTATTTGTCAACATTGGTCGTGTCTCAGAAGTAAAAGGTAAGATTTACCGAATGTATAATGGCAGAAGTTTGTCTTTTACTACTTATTTTTAAATAAATAAAACCTCTAAACCACAAAGGACATTTATTTAAGCCTTGTGTACATTTACTTTGTAGAGTTGTATTTTTTAAATCTGAAGATGCTTGCTGAGCAATTGAAATGTACATAAGGTTTAAATAAATGTTATTTGAGGTTTAGAGGTTTTATTTATTTAAAAATAAACATTACGCAACAGTTGCTTCATACAGTTATTTTACTATTTAGTTGGTAAATCTTTGGTTTATCTGAAAAATCTTAATATTTAGCAGTTTGTAGTTATTAATAGAAGTAGGGTTTACTGTAATAGTGGAAACTTATATAATATCAAATTATCACTTTCGTTTTTAAATTATATTAAATTTCACTTCTAAAACTTACCAATAACAAAATTTGCATAACAAATAACAACGCAAAGCAGTGTTAAAACAACGAACTGGAAACAATATCACAGTTTTATTAGCAATTAGAACTATGGCACCATTTTTTTACAATCAATCTAAATGAAGGTAGAAAATATGCAAAACTAAAAAGAATTTAGAATAAAAATTTACGTGCTTATATATATTTCAGTAAAGTAGAATGGAGATATTTATTTTGTGCATTTATAAAACATATACTTATTCTTATATAAATGGATTTATTATTATAGCAAATAGAATTTTATTAGTTCGGTTTTGTTATTTGCCAATTGACAAGTATTGTATTTATTCAGGAAACATGAAACGCAATTGGATTGTGGAACGTTCGTGTAATATTGGTACGATAAAGCAATATGACGACATTAAACAACTATTCTGTTAAGGGATGAATATCTGAATCCATACAGTTCCATCTGCTTTAACATTGAAGACTAATTAAATGCATGCTTGACAAATAACGCAATGCTTGACACATCGGGTAATTGCAAAGAGAAGTTAATTGAAGCCAAATGGTTAACAATCACACTGTGTGACGCCACGTACCACAAAAGCTTTATGTTGTCTATCCTTTGGACCTTAGCGCGATGAATAAGGTCATTATTAAAACATAAAACATTATAATGTTTTAAACATCCAATAACATTATAATGGGCTTTCTACATGTGTATTATTTTAACGGAAATTTGAAAATGAATAATGAAAAACCTAATTAGGGTTTTTACGTTAAGTTCTATTTTTGAATTTGTTAGTAGGTCTACTTTATTTTAGAGAACGAGAATAATATAAGAGATTTTAAAAGTCGATTGTTTAAAAAGAGAATGAGCCAACTAAAACTTTTCAATTCAAGTTTTTTTTGAGGAAAATACGATTCTAACTACATACTGGAGACCTTGTTCCTTTAAAGATAGGCGCAATGTACTACACATAATTTCCATTGTGTGATTTATGATCATTTAGCAATAAAGGTTTTTATTGTTTATAAACAATATTCATTTTTCCGATTTTGTAGCTATGATTTAATGACATGTGAAGAAATGACTTAGGCCATTTTAATGTAATGCAAAAGGACCATTTTTTAACATTCCGAAATGTTAATACTGTTCATTAATCAACTACTGGATAAGCAGTACACACACACACACACACACACACACACATATATATATATATATATATATATATATATATATATATATATATTCAACTTATTCATTTGTAACGCCACCGAAGCGGCCATTGGATTTTAATTTCCTTGACTCATTAACAAGAGAAGAGATAGGTGTTAATAAATCTTGATACTGTTTGTCTAGAATTCACAAACATAAATATTGTATAACTTTCAGTTCTTGAAGCCCATTTCGCACTTTAAATAACAAGACTAACAAAATAATTGCTAACTGACTCTAAAATTGACTGCAACACATTTATAACTGAGATTCACCTAAGATTCACACTGTGATTGATGCTGACATTGTCTGGGTAGAGGGTTTTATAACGCATACTTTCCAGTAACCTTGTTACTCCCAGGGATGCTTCAAGTTAGTTAATTTAGTCTAAATGAATCTATCTCAATGGTCTAGCTAACATTCAAGCTTAGTATTACGATTTCATAAAGTGAGGAGTTCCCAGTCACCTTTTGTTCACGTGACAGAGGTATGGAAATTTTATAAAGTAACTAAAAAAGATTAAGATGACCCTGGTGGTCAGGTTCAGGGATTCCTCGTGGATGTTGAGAGACCACAAGAACTTCTTATAATTTTCCATTCTGGACTACCTGTCTGCTTTCCTGGTGTAGCATTATAACTACCCCCCGTTTTAAAAAAAGAGGGTCTAAAACCGTTACTTGTTTAACACTTTATTTTAATACATTTACGTTTTTGACATTTAACATCTTTTGACATCATTTGACATCTATTGATAGCTCCAACAAATAAACATCACTGTAAATAGTTTAATCTAACATTCAAATAGATACATAAATATTATATGAGAAAATTAAGTATAGGTCAGAACAAATGGTTATATAATAAGTTATATTATGATATGAAATAAGAGAAACATAAAATATCACTGTCTCAATTCATCTTTTTTTTCTTTAAGTTCTTAAGTCCAAAATAATCACATTGTTTAAACATACCTCTACATTAGATATGGGTTGTAGCGAAAAGGTTTCCTAGAGCAAAAGCTACATAATGAGTTTCATCTTTTTAAGAAACTGTGGTAAGGTGGATGATATTTACTACTGGCGTTGCTGCTGGTATAGTCTCATGATCTATGGAGCTTACAAATTTTCACAGTTAAAACGTTGGTTCTGGACAGAAGACAAGAAGAAATACAACTTGTAGCAACAAATCCGATGAGAACACAAACTATGAAACGTACAATGCAATACGTTACAAGTGATTCATTGTTGGCCTTTGGCTTTCTATGTTGGGTAAGCTTATCTCGGAGTAGCTCAATTGTTATCGTGTTGACTCGTTCCATGCGGTCATTGAGTATCCGGTTTAGATTGTTTACATCTTGATCATAGTAAAACGATTGATTGAACGAAAGTACTTTCAAATGCAGTAAAAATGTCTTTAATTGCGGAAACAATAATGTGATTACATTGTATTTTGGCTTAAGATTTAAAGACTTTGGTAAGATAAGGAAATATTTGGAGAATAAATAATAATTTTTTGTTTCATAGATGATTCCTGTAGACGATAAAAGTCTGTGACATCTCTTTTCGGTTATTGCATTGCCAAGTGATACAGATAAGCATATGATAACTATAAATCCAAAATTCTTGATTCGGACCGGGATACAAAACTGGCGATGAAAAATTTGTAACTATGTTACGTGTACAGAGCTAATGTACTTTCATCTTTTCAGCAACGAACAAGGCATACAGGCAGGAGTACCTCCCAGATGTAGGCAGAAAGGGTTAAAGTACAGGGTAGATTTCGAAGATTAGGTCCTTGCTATCCTTAAGCTGTTCCTTTCGGAGTAGAGCATATTCCTGGCGGTCATTGGACATAGCAAGGTAGTCGACGTCTCGTTGTACTGAGACAAACTATGCTATATCATGATCATAATACGGTAATGACCCAACTCTAAATAATTCATAATACCCATTACCAGTCTTAAGAGGAACCTCAATTACCAATTATATTCTATTTTTATAAAAAAAGGCATGAAATTATTAGATTCTATAATAGCTATATACCTAATTTACATAAATATCTGTTCACAAAGATTGATCACTAGGTGATTGTGTTACAATTTCTCTTAAAATTAAACTTAATTGAAGAGGCATAAAGCTACACAAATGTAAAATATAGGAGAATATTTATAGTATAGAATACAAACAAAAGATCTTTCAAAGACCAAATGTACCACAGGTAATATTATAAATCATAAACTTTTTTTATTATTTGTTATAATTTTCTTATATGCGAAATGGTTAGTTTTTCAAAATCTCCAGAGCGTTAGGAAAATATGTTATATAATACAATAAAGTTTTAATAAAACTAATTTATTTTGGTAAACTAATAAACAGTCACTTGTAAAATGCAATGTCTTTACAACCCACCATAAAAGTTACCGAGTCGATTTAAGACTCCTTTGTTTCAGTCAAGGGAAGTATAACTCTCTCCAGAACTGTACGAGGTTAACAAATAGTCACGGTTTTACGAAGTTCTGCAGCCGCAGATAATACAAGATTTATTAAGGCTGCAATCTATTCTACCGGGCAATAAATTGTTTTATTACATCTCGGGCATTACATCAACGCCTGATTTATATCACTGCTTCCGGAACTCATAAATTTAAAGGAATAAACAGTTTACATAATAACCAGAATGTGTGTTTATAGGTTTAAGTTGGAAACATGTTTATTTTGTGACATTTTTGTAAAGTTTGGATTTTTAATGGTACAACTCCGGTTGCTGAAGCAGTAAAGCAAGTTGTAATAAACACTTGTGGCGAGACCTTGATACACTTTGGCATTAATAACCGTTTGATACAATTGGAAAAAGAACATTATTAGAGAAAAGAATGTAACAAGAGAACAAATGAAGACCTGGTAACTGTCAAATAGACAATATTAAAGTTTAGATGCTATCACAACTTTTAAAGTTTGTAGTCATTTTACGAGTCCAGTGATATACGTCGCACTGAGGGGAACACTGAGGAAGTAAACATTGTTACTGGAAAACCCCGGAAAAATTTCACAAGAGAATTGGTTGATGGAAAGCAAATCAATATACTGTTCTGAAGGTTTTTCTTGTGGTATAACACGATAGAAAA
>JBAIZL010000001.1:201729340-201759340 GCA_036971475.1 Prosapia bicincta | reverse complement strand
AGAGAACTGTGAAAGAACTTTTACAAAAACTAGCAGTAAAAATTCCTTCCACAATATCCTTATATGGAGGTATAAAATTGTTATTGAAGGTAGTTTTGCATGGTTTGTATTAGAATATTACGCGAGACTGTAAAATATTCGTTGAAAATATGATCGCGTTACATAGGGATTCGTTATATTGAGGTTTTACCATATGTTCACTGTAGTATCCCAAATAGCAACCTTTTAATAGCCTCAATAGAAAGAATATATGTGCGGAATAGAAGAAATAGTATATATTTAGGAATATGTTTAAAAGAATAGTTTTTATAACTGTATGTATAACGAGGATGAAGCAATCTCTCTTCACTAAAACGATGAAAACTTTTAAGAACAGTCCGAGTGTTGCCTTAAATTTTACAGAAGACAAAACAAAATTATTTTTCTTCAAGATATTATTTAAACACATTCTTAAGATAAATACAGTTTATATTTGTCATGGTAGTCAATATCAACATTTAGTTTACTTCTTTGTAAGGGTTTAGCTGAGAACAATGAAAGAACTTTAGCAAAACTATCAGTAAAAATTCCTTTTGCAATAGCTTTATGTAGAGGTATAGAATTGGAGGTACCTTTGCAGAGTTTTTACTATAATATTACGGGGCTGCGTAAGAAATTCGTTAAAAAATGATCGCGTTATATAGAGGCTCGTTATACTGAGGTTTTACTGTACATTTCTTACAGCATAAGGAATAGCAACCTTTAATTATCCTTAATAGAAAGATTCTTATATATTTAGGAATATGTTTAATGAAATAGTTTTTATAACTGTATGTATAACGAGGATGAAGCAATCCCTCTTCACCAAAATGATGAAAACATTCCGATTCCGAGTTTTGCCTTAAATTTTACAGAAGACAAAACAAAATTATATTTTCGACCTTTCTTAAAGTAAAAAGACACTTCCAGGATTTTGTCATTCATATCGTGCAGATATGACAGTTATTTTATTGCTTTCTTTTACCCAATACTCTTACTGTAGTGTGGTGTTTGATTAAAAATATGTTTAACAAATGTATTCACACGAGCCTATACACTTACTTTCCCTATCTGGAGAGACTGGTTTTATCTCTTCGCTTTGTTATATTCAGCATCATAACACCCGGATATAGAATAATGGCCCTGTACACGAGAACCATGATGCTTTCGAATCTCCTTAATGCGACAACCTACATATAAACCATGGACCCTTCTTATTTACGTATCTCACAAGCGATATAAACTTTAAGAAAATCTGCATCGCAAATTAACCAAAACTAATTTTCATATCTTTTTAAATTCATTTTTTATATTTTGTTTTGTAGGCTACATTTTTTTATTTCAATTAAATTATTTTATTTTCGTACCTTCAAAGTGTATAATTTACATCTTCCTCACTCCTGGGCAGTTTCATCCTGTGCCTTATTGATTATTGCTTTTAAATAAAACTGAATTTACTGAAAAGGAAACACTTTAAAAATATCATTTTAGAGTTTCTTCGATTCAATATTAAACTTCACAGATTTCCTATTTTCCTTAAACTACTAAAACAATTAACTTCCTGATGAAACTCCTATTATTTTTCAGTTTTAAATATTGTTTTCAGTTTACCCTATAGTGTAAGTCTTAGCTAGGGTTGTAATTAGGGTTTGTCGGCCCGTCCAACCTGGTCCTTAGCACATTTGCCATGAAAAAAAATTATAAATTTAGTTCATTACTAAAATATTTTACCAAGAAAACTGTTGTTCAATAAAATGAGGCTTTGTATATACATATATATTACGCGTATAGACCTCCAAATGTTACTACAAAAAATGGTCTTAACGGGGAACGATTTTTTTTTTTGAACAGCATATGTTTATTTATTACTCGCAAAACACAAGTTTTATAGTTGTAAACATTTTTCAATAAAACCATTTATTTTTTGTTTTGAAAAAAGAAGAAAAACTTCAGAATATATGCCTATTTTACCTTTTGGGTAATTTTTCAGAAAATATTTCACATTATCTTGACGTTTCCATTCAAAATGAAACACAAGTAGAGAGGGCAACTTAAGACAAGCTTAGGAGTATTGTTCTCACATTGCTCGTGTTTTCAAAAGTTTTCTGCTTAGCCAGTCTTCACTAATCATAAACTACTGCAAATTTAAACGACTATTTGTATGACATTGTAAAATTTTGTTGTACCTAACAATCAAATATGTCAACTACTTGGAAAATAAGTACATACAAAAATTGTAGTTCAGTTGCATTCCTTGTTTTTATATTTTAATCCTATGACCTGCTTACGTGGCTATAACACACAAGAATATTGTAGCTTTTGTTGTTTGCCATCTTTAGGCTGTTTTCAGCAAATGCCGATAAAGCACGAAGCACAAAATGTGTTCCCAAAACATTTGTGATTAAGCACGGAACAAACAAAACAGGAAGCAGGGACGTATTATATTCCCTTAACGTTCCCATTGCTTGTAACCACAGGGCAATTAGGTACTTGGAAAGCAATAGGAGGAAAGGAATCTCAAATACAAAACTGTTTATTAGAAATAACTATTATTCCTTTTCTGTATAATATCGATTTTTAATAAATAAATTACAATAAATATTATTTCAATTAGGCTAAAAGTTATTTTTTATTTTATTGGCCAATAAAATCCTTTCACTTTATTTCTAAACGTACCTTTATCTAGGGCTTCAACCATCCCCTCTATTATGAGTTTAGGAACGTCAGAGCTATATTAGACTGTGCTGTACATTATACGTGTGTACCAATATCTATTATTATCCATAATTTTAGTCCTAGGCGTAAGTAGAGATTCCAATAACCATAAAATATATGCAGACGACATTATATTATTTGTAACGAAATGACCGTTTAAAAGAAACACTCGTCAATCAGTATTTCGTATTCCAATCGTCGTAGTAAATGTCCCAAATGAAGATTAGCCACTGTAACTAAAACGTACGCTTTTAAAGGCGTATTTCGTTTTTACTCACCTTTCAGAGTGTTTTCTACGTTTTATTAGCATTTAAATCACACAGATTTTTTAATTATAACAGACTTTCAGTATGAACCACCTTCAGCACCAAACAGTCCGTTATAATGAGGTTCTACTGCACGTATGTTATTAAGCGAGTCACGTTCAGTAGATTAAAGCGCACATTCATCTCAAACATACAAAGAAAATTTTAAAATCAGACTTCTGATTCGAGCTCTTTAAATTAGGAGCGTATACCTATATACGTTGTCTAGAAATATCGAGGACCCACCCAGCAATGCGTTAGTTTACTACAAAGTAATAGGACAAAGTAATGCGATGATTTAGTCAAAACAGAGAAACACAGACAGAAAGGAAGAGATAGAGAAAGATAAAAACAGTAAAGGAGGGACAGAATAGAGAAAGAAAAACAAAGAGATATAGAGAGAGAGAGAGCATGACGACTAAGAGAATATAATCGGTATATCCAGGTCAAGACCCAGTAAATAAAAAATAATTCGCCTGATCTTCATAAAAAACCTAATATAGTAGGAAACCTTGTAGGAAAGAACGCTCTTGAATCGATAGTTTTAGTGCATGAGCAGAAAGGTTTTTTTACCTAATATTAAGGCATTCCCCATTAAACAGGCAATGCTCCGAACTGACAGCAGTAATGAAGAAGTTATTTTAGTCCGTAATGGAAGTCCTTCCCCTACAAAGAGATTCTTTAATTTCATTAAATTCTTTCGCTCTTAGTTCTTGTTCCTTCTAGCAGAAAAAGGCATACATATTTTTTAAATGTATTTTTGTTTTAAATATATTTGAGTTTTAAAGGGTTTTATACACGAGAAGTAAAATACACGAGTAGTAGTATACACGAGTAGTAAGATACACAATTAGTAATATACATGAGTAGTAATATACACGAGTAGTAGTATACACGAGTAGTAGTATACACGAGTAGTATTATACACGAGTAATAATATACATGAGTAGTAGTATACACGAGTAGTAATATACACGAGTAGTAATATACATGAGTAGTAGTATACACGAGTAGTAAAATACACAATTAGTAATATACATGAGTAGTAGTATACACGAGTAGTAATATACACGAGTAGTAATATACATGAGTAGTAGTATACACGAGTAGTAAGATACACAATTAGTAATATACATGAGTAGTAGTATACTCGAGTAGTAATATACACGAGAAGTAATATACACGAGTAGAAGGATACACAATTAGTAATATACATGAGTAGTAGTATACACGAATAGTAATATACACGAATAGTAATATACATGAGTAGTAGTATACACGAGTAGTAATATACATGAGTAGTAGTATATACGAGTAGTAATATAGATGATTAGTAATATACATGAGTAGTAGTATTCACGAGTAGTAATATACACGAGTAGTAGTATACACGAGTAGTAATATACACGAGTATAAAGTCTTTATTTTTATGAATGTTATACACATAGATTTTTTAATACCGTACTTTCTTGTGCAAAGCAACCATTACCCTCAACATGCATTAGTTTTTTCGTATTTCCTATTATTTTAAAAGACTTCAACAATAAGTGCAACTCTTATCTTGCATTTAAACTTATTGAAAAAAAGAACAATAATGAATGATACCTACCAATGCCGAAGTGACATTACCAGACAGGACGGTAGATTACATGGTTTAAAACATTTTTTACTATAATTCATTTAAATTGTAAAGTTTAAGGGGAAATCAGGCTATTGCTGATGAAAACACTAACAGACATAAAGGGATTTTAAACATGAATGGGGATTATAGGATTTCAGTCATAATTACAACTAGGCCCGCGAGGCAACCATGCGAGGCTGATCAAGTCCTGCTTAATGAGAGTAACACAAGATTTATTGGGCGGGAATTCTAATAAGCAATAAATCGCAAATTTGCATTCCCGCCAATACACACGGGCATATTATAACACGAGAGGCTAACGCAACAAAATAGAAGATAAATAGTTTGCAGAAGATGACCTGATACATAAATGGTAATTTGAAGATAATGTGTTTGGAGGATAAAGAAATATATTTGAGTTGTTTTGAATCTACTGAAACTAGATCATTTTCAAAAATACAAATTTATATCTTGTCATTTGTCGTGATGCGTAGGAAAAACCTCGTAATGTTTGTATTTATTTAAAAACTTTTTGCTGACAAAAAACCAATTTTGGTTGTCATCGCCAATCAACAGTAATGACTTAAGCAAAATATTTTATTAAAACTAATTATTTTAAATAAAGGTTATGAAAAATAAGGTAACTATATTCGATAAGAGTTTGAAGAAATCAAAACACAATCATAAATTAAGTAACTTATGACACAAGTACACAGAGACCACACACACACACACACACACACACACACACACACACACAACATTAAATTTGTATATGATAGTACAGATAGATTAAATTCCAGTAGACATATGAAACTCTAAGCTTACAAATTATTGTCGTAAAAAAACAAGAGAATTAAAACCTGCTTGTAACATGACATTTGTAAAGTATAACTAATTTTGAAAGATGAATAACGACAAACATATACTATCAGCTGATTTATGTGTTTAAAAGTGACCCTTACAAGTGATTATCCGCTGATTAAGGCAAGTATATAATGGAGCATAGGTCATTGAGTATTAATGGAGTTTTCAAGGTCAGTGGGGCAGTGGCCTGACGGAATTTCAAAATAAAAAAGACTTTGTGTTAACCAGGAACCATAAAAATGGCCATGTGAAATTTCAGTACAATGGACCCAGTAGTTTTAACGTGATTGAGAAACGCACACACACATACGCACACACACACACACACACACACACACACACACACACACACACACACACACACAACTAAGAAACCTACTTTTATCTTTAATTCCAAAAAATCCCTAGTTCAGTGTGTCACCGAAAAAAAAGACAACTATGTCTTTTTTTTAAATCAGATTGTTTAAGTGATTAATTATTTTAAATTCTAAAAAAGGTAAACTTAAATATTACATATCAATATATGTATTGGCAAAACTACAATGCCACAAAACGTTCAAAAATTACTAATATTACAAGTTACCTGAGATTAAACCATTATATACTTTCGATGATTATGTCACCGTCATCAGAGGGTGCTATTACGAAATTACAATCTAGAATACAATAATTTACAAACTACTCTTACCTATAATGTTAGACTTACACATTTTGTAATATTATATATTATTATTTTTTGTTGTGATATTAACCATTTTACTCTTTGCTCAGTTGCTGACAAATGTGCTCTTGATATTGTAAATAATACACTTGAATAAAGTCACTTGAATAGTGTCAAATAATACACTTGAATAAAGGTAAACCTGTTTATCATTAGATGGTAGTGGAAAGGAGTGATATAGTATTGATTAAGATTGGAGAAATCATATTTAAACGGATGTTTAATTAATAGAGGGTATGTATTTGTATAGCTGGAACCTAATATTTATACCTGTGATGTTAATGTTACTAGTGAAATGACCAGCAGGAAATCCACGAGCATTATCGTAACGTTGTAGGGTAGGGATATCCGAACGTGGTTGGGTAGGGATACCGGAAAGTCGTAGGACAGGGATAGCGGAACGTGGAAGGGTGGGAATGTTTTAACGTGGTAGGGTAAGACAATCGTAACGTGGTAGGGTTGGGATATAGGAATGCCGTATGATAGACATATCGTAACGTGGTAAGTTAAAATTGAATTTACAAAATTGGTATTCTGAATTGCAATTTACAAGTACACATTGTATGAAAACCATTAAGTATAGTAGAATTATAGTTAATATAAAAATAAAAAACTAATTTTTTTATATATAACTATTCTCTGAGCTTAGCTAGTGAGGTTATGTTAAAACAAATAAAACACACACAAAACTTAAAAATTATTCATTTATTTACTCATACGCGTTTCAATAACAAAGTCATCGTCTTCAGCGAGTGTTACTACTACAAACTCTAACTACGTTTTCTTTCTAATTTCAACGAAACCAATTTTATTTGTTTGCTTCAAAATGTTTGATTAAAATAATGATAAATTATTTTTTAATAAAATCTGTTTCTAACACGGAGTATAATAAACGTATTATTTGAATCCAACTTCCACATATTTTACTACTTTTCAAACACAATAAAAATACACAACCCAGAATAAACTTTCATTTCGTAGGCGATTCAATTACCTATGTCGTCAACATCAGTGATGCTACATCGAACATATAAATTAACTTTAAGAAAATAAAACTAAATGTCATTTTCATTAGTTGAAATTATATGTTTGTGGTAGCAACACTGATGATGACGACATGATTAACTGAATCGCCTATGAAAAGAAAGTTTATTGTGGGTTGTGTATATTTATTGTGTTTATAACATTAACTCACATCTCAATTTAAATATTGTTAATATCTACTAGTTTGCACTTACACGTTTTAAGATTTTGTTATTATTAAACACTGTTTTACAGTAGCAACTAGTTTTTGGTCGAATGAGGACGGCCGTTTTGGGAGAAAATAAATAATAACTAGTATTAGTCTTACAGTCCGTTGAGTTGGAGTCCAAGTTAAAATTGGTCACAACTGTGAAAGCAACCGTACTCATTTAAACAAATAAATAAGTGCAACTACACACAGACGTTTACATAAAAATATATTTTGAAATAGAGTCCTTTGAAAATTTGAGCAAACAAATTCATCTTTATTTTATTATTATATATATTATTTATTATTATATATATTTATTATATTATATAATATAATAATTATATATTGTGATCTATTATATATTATATTATATTTATTTATTTATATATATTTGTATTAAGAATTTACAGACCATAAACACAAAAATAATTCTTATTTGGTCAAAATGTATTCTTTAGTTTCCATCCTATTACGTATAAAGACGTAGTGAAACCCACATGCGGCTGCAGCTGACAAAGCTAGTGCGGATTTCCATAATGAATAACCATCAAGCTAGCAATCAGCTGTATTGCAGGTAGCAGCTGCATTGTGGGGCGTAATGAGTTTAGCTTGCTTTCATTCTGTCAACGCAATCATGGCGTATTAGTGTTTCTGAAACAAAGGCGCTGATGAGATTCCAAATACATTTAGGATCTGAATGTAGACAATTAATTAGATAGACCTTGATAGAGAGAGGTTCACTTTTAAGGTCTGTTTTCAGATGTAAAAAATGATAATTTCCTGTTTCTTTGATCAGCGGAGTTGTTGGTGCTACTTACATTTATTTAAGCCTATAATACTAATCCCTCCTTTCTATACCTTCATGATTTAGAGAAAGTTGGGTAGTCGTGTCTTATTGATTTTTACCCTAAAGGACACATTTAATTAACCAACATAGTAAGTGGCAAGCACTTGCATACCACGAGGGTAGATTGTTCGTAAAAGTGGGTATGAACGAAATCTTATCATTGTGTGCCTGTTGTGTAACAGCTGATCTAAGTAAAAATTGTTCCAACTATACCTCAGCAAGTCCTGTTAGATTGAGGTCAATAACGTGTTATCATATAAGCTGTCACTGACAGAAGATTTTTGTATTTCTTCTTAAATAGAGATCGAAAAAAAAAACATAATATAGTGTAATAAAAATTATTAAAATTACTTAACATTTAGAAATACAACTCAGTAATGTATAATGTATTGTTTTACATGTTAGTAAAATACAAGCAGACCGTGCAGAAATATATTTTGTGTAAACATTGAATAAATAAACAATTTAGAAAAACAATTCATGTCGGACAAACAGTATTGGTTTATTGCTTTTGAAAAGGCCTGAAAACTCGGTAAACTGGCGAACAAACGCGTAAAACTTTGAGTAAATTTTAAACTGTATAATTGCAAAAAAACATTAAAACAAAATAAATCGTTTCGTGTAGTATGCATTTAATTTACAGAAAATAACGTATACTTATTCGTAAAAAGCGCTCTCTGATAGCGTTACTTTACAATAAATAATTCATGTATTCTAAATGTTTACTGAACTATTCATAGTTTATAGAAATTATTATTCATATCTTTTTTGTTTTGCACATTTTATATTGTATTGTTCCACTTATTCTAAATATGTCGAAGGTTTTGTGGAATATCGAGAGAAATATGTTTCTTTAATTTTAATATACACTGGTTGTTTATTCAACCCCGGACCCATCAAACAAATAAGTGAATAATTCTTTTCTAATTGTTTATTCGATAAGTTATGACCATTCATGCTTACTCTTTTGGTAATATTATGTCCTTGACGATTGCCCCATTTTTTCATCTATGGACGAGGTTTCCAATACCTTCCTTATATAATGTTCTTCTAAAACACAGGTGATCGAATATATCCCAATCATTTTACTAGAGTTGACTTCTTAACCGAACATTCTTTTAATCTTTCTTTGTAGGATAATCGGAAGCTCTTATGATATGGCCCCTGCGGTAAACCTTAAGACCCACTCTGTACTGAAAGCAGTCAATTCGGCTGAGTCACATCCTTAGCTCCGGAAAGTGACATTTTAGGTGTTCAGAGACTTTTACACTCCACAAAAACCTAACTTTGACAAGGTACACCGTTATTATTATACCTGAGTCAGATTTGAAGCTTTGGAGAGCGAAATTTAATGCAACTACTCACTTTCATTCTCCTTATACGAATTAAACACCGACAAGTGCATCAGTTGACATTCTCTAAAGTTCAGTAAGGCGAGTTCTCGTACATTAAGAACGTCTACAGAGTAAACACTACTTACTGTATCGCCTATTCAATATCGTGTATGAGGAAGTGCTTGAGACACCCAGTAGCACACGACATCATTTACGAAACAAAGTTCTCAGAATTCAAACTAGAGCGACCAGGTGCACCAAACTATAAACAATATATAGTGACCTGAATGTGCCGTTTGCATCACAACTCATACAACGTATAATAAGAAACTTTACCAGGAGACTTCTCACCCCACTCCATAATTAATTATTACACACATTAGATACAAACAACACTAGACTAAAGAATGTTTACTACAAGGCATCTCAACCCACTCCATAATTATTACACACATTAGTTACAAACACTAGAATGAGAAGCACGGCGGACAGTAGTAGTCGCACGGGTTACGCAAGTGGACAATATGTTTTTATGCTCATGAGGATTTGAACCATTTTATTCTTACACGTTAGTAAAAGTTTTTTCCTGTTTGTGAGTACATTGTTTTTGCTACGCAAGTATTTGTTATCATAATGTTTAAAATGACGTTATAAATAAGTTGAAATAATGAGTAGTGCATAATAACCTCTTAGTTTTCATTGCTCTATAGTGAGCAACAGGAGACTCTCAAAGTGGTGGGGATAACATCAATCGACTTAAGAGGGAAGGGAGTTTACGTGACGCTCGGAATCATTCACCATTATGGTGGGACGAATGCGTAGAGAGCTATTGCTGTTGGGAATTTATTCTGTACAATAAGTCAGTTGTCGCGGGCAGTAGTTAATGTCGTCACTATAGCAAAAAAGTGGTGGGGGAAGTATGCCTATGACGCACTAACCTAAGCTAGCCAAATTGCATCTAACCTAACCCACCCCTAGGTGTAGGGGTGATCTCAGCTACGTTCAGGAGCCTCACCGGGGGTAGCTCCGGGGGTGGAAATCGGGGATGGGGGTAGTTTTTGGAAGAATTTTGTAAAAATGTGTGTTACGTGTTAGAGGTTAGTTAAGAGTTCAATTTGGCTAAAGTTGGGGGTGGGTTCACCAGGGGGTAGTGTTCAGATTGCCAAATCATGATCCGGTCATAGGTAACAGTTATCCTGGACTCGTGCTTGAGGTAAAGCCGCCTAGGAGTCTGACCTTAGGTAAAACCACCTGCGAGCCGTGCCTTAGGTAAAGCTACCATTGGAGCATGGCCTCAGGTAAAGCCATCCCGAAGCCAGGCCATAAGTAAAGCCATCCTGGTGTCAGACCTTAGGTAAAGTCACCCAGGAGCCGTGCTTGAGGTAAAGCCATCCCGAAGCCACCCCTTAAGTATAGCCACCCTGGAGAAAGGCCTTAGGTAAATTCACACTAGAATCAGGCTCTATTTTAATATATATGATGACGTATCTGTGATCGAGGCCCGAGCGACTCTAGGCAAGAAGTAGGCTCACCCCTAACTAGAGTGGTCTACTTCTAATTGCTTTGGGTTATGCGGGGCCCAACCCCACCTTGGGTAGGTGGATATGATTGCTAAATTCGAAATTTGTCTATGCTACTAAATTAATAAACAATGCAACAAAACCTTATCGTTTGAGGTAATACGCTTGGCCTACATAGTTGTAGATAACCGGTGACCGTGTGCTAGACATGTGCAAACCTGCAGAGATAACACATTATCTTAAAACCGCAATGACAGCCGGTGACCACTATAGCAGGCATAAAACCCGCACAGCGGTGTCGTTGTGAATCAAGGCGATTGTTTTTGTTTTGATTACCGTATCAATTTATTATGTACAGCGATCATACCACGGCATACAGATATAACCAGAAATCGGTTTAAATAATCAAATAGCTTTTATGGATATAATCTATAGCTGTAATAGTATCTAGATATAAAAGTCTATGGAGAAACACTAATAACGATGCCTATCACATAACATGTAGACTAATGAATAAATATATGTTATAAAACGATCCTAATTCCGCCTGATATATATATTCAGCAGAGTGTGCTAGTAAAATAAGAGCGGTAAGATTATATAATCTTGGCTAATGCGTATGATTTAAGGATCCATTATGAAAAAAGGGCCGGTAGATGAAATAATATATTCAATAAGCGTATTCAACATGATTATGGCTACAAACTTCCACGAATGAGTGAACAAAATGAATAGCTATGTACCGACGAATGTTGATTTTTCACACAAATGTTTTTGAAAAGTAATTTTTAGACCCTCCCGCTTGACGGGTAGTGTGAATGAGAAGCATGAATGCCCACTGGCGTGGCTCTAACCAGTCCGTAAGGAGTAAGCATCCCCTCTGGAGCGGCCGTAAAAGTCCGTAAGGTGAATGTACTTGTCAAGCAGGAGGGTCTTTGATATACGGAGGCATCTTTTTTTCGGACGGATGTCACGATGGAGCTGGCGGGGTTGGCCTCTCCTTTCCCTGTTCGGGGGATATTTGTGTGAACAAGGTATACATAACTTTATTGCAATAACCTTTGTTTTACTTTTCAGACACGCCATGGCATCAGTTGAATGCTTCACCAACCCGCTAATTAGCGACATGATTATATGCTATTTAGATGACGATTTCATCAGTATATTTACCTATTTAAATATATTTTATACCTATAATCCTTTGTATGTGTTTGCGGAATCTGTTCAGACTTTTAAGAAATTTGCCAATAATTTAAGAACAGAATATAAAATATTTTTTTTGGATGTAATCTTTTTGAGTGAGCATTGTTATACATAGGAGGCCATACCTTTTGGTTATCAAGGGATTATCATGATGACATCACCATGAGTGTGTTTTCTCCTAATCAATTTTAATACATTTTAACGACATTTTATATTGTTTTAGAAATACCACACTAGATTTAGCATTAGACCTAGGACATGAGTTTACATGTTTTTGCGAAGTAATATTGGATATTTATAAGTTAAATGTAGCCGACAGTCGAAATTACGATAGATATTTGGAATTTTTACAGTTTACAGAAAAATGTCTAATATTAAGAGATAGTGTTAAACTTGTGAGGTCTATTTTAGAGGCTGATACAGAGTTATTATATTAATTACCTAGATATCTAGTAATATGTCTCATGCAAGACAAGTTGCGGCCTGTCAAGCTTTTGCATAAATGTAACGGTAATGTGTATAAAGCAATAGCAGAGTATTTGTAACTAGATTTAAGAAATGTAACATTGAATGTTTAATTATGTTTATTGTTCATATCATATTATTATTAATGTAAATATACTTCTCTGGTTCATTTAGGTGATTGGCGATTGCAGAACCAATGTTGTGTTTTATTTATTCTATCTGGTCCTTAAATCTTTTTTGTAAGTTTGTCCTATGTAGAATCTGTTGTAGTCTGTACATTTTACTTCGTATATGCCTAATGGTTGTACTTTATCTTTGTTGTTGCTGTTGTGTTGTATTGTATTGGAGTTTGTTATAAGTTTTAAATGATATTTTCTACCTTTTTGGGGAATTTGTGAGCTTTAGTATTTGATTTTCTGTTTTTGTATGATATTGTGATAAATGGGTTTCCCCTGTCTGTAGTGTTTTTTTTTTAAATATTTATTTCGATATATAGTGCCATAGTTTGTCTATTAATATTGTGTTGTATCCATTTAAGTATGTTACGTGTTTAATGGTGTCTAATTCTTTTTTTATGCCTTCTGTAGTCATTGGTATTTTCATCAGTCTTTGGAGTACTATGGGTCTAAATTGGCGCAGATAAGTTGATGATGTCATAATACTAGACAGAGACAACAGCCTAAAAACACCTCCCCATACGCAATCAAAATACTTACATAGCACCAGTTCACCTCAGAAATTCAAACTATCCTATCCGTAATCTTCATTAAACTCACCATAAAAACAGCCATACACAAAAACACAGCTTCAAAATATACAGAAAACCAACAACGACAGATATATATTCATCCACAACACCTCAAACCCCCCTATCCAACTCAGTATACTTATGAATAATGTGTTGTATTTGCGCTGCAGTATATTTATTTTGTTCTATTACTTATAATTTTCCTGCTTTTATTAGATCGAATAGTTACGACAATCAGTCTTTTCACTAGTAGTTTTAGATACCGTATTTCACAAGTTACATAATTGTCAGTTGGGGAGGAATGGATATTAGTCTGAAAAAGATACATTTACATAACACTACCCCTAGCTATCCACCCCTGGAGGCAACGAGGGTCATTAAGCGTGTTTTGCTCTATTCGCCCCGACCTTGACTTCAAGGAATGTTGACTAATGTTCTGAGTTTGGACTGTCAGATTCATGGCGCCATTTATCAAAACATAGATTGATGTATAATTAACAACAAATAAGATTCAAGCTCAGCATAGTAATTATATATATCAGTTGAACTTTCCTTAAGTACGATTTGTTCAGACGATATTCAATTACCAAATAGCCTTATAGGTAATGTTTATTTGAAATGTAATTGGAATAAAAGTTACGATTCTTAACTAGAACGGTTTTAATCGATCAACATTTACTTTCTGTAAGGAAACTATCGCCCACATGACAAATTGGCTTTCTTGTTTCATTCCTATTATTGTATTGTAATTTAAAGTGATTCAAAGTTGTATTTAAATATTTTTCCTAAGTACATTTTGCAATACAAAATACAAACTGGACAATTTACATACTCTTAAGAAACATTGATAAATATTAAAACATTGACGAAAATTTCCAAAAAATTTAAAATGTTAGAAGCTTCCCACCTAACCTCATTACACATTAACACAAACATACACAAGAAACTATAGAATCAAGCCCGTTCTAAAAACAGCACTATGTATACATTACATTACAATTTATTGCAGCTAATCGTATGTATAGCTATGCCTACAGAATATGGTTTTTTATTTTAACTGTAATGTACTAAGGAAGTGTTATATTTATAAAAAAAACTATCAGATAATAAAGTTTAACGGGAACTTTGTAAAATCAAGTATTTTAAAACTTTTAAGATTTAAGTATTTTAATACTTTATCTTTGTGCCGGTCTGTAAAAGAAATAATAAATTTTCCGAATTCTGTAGGAATATCAACATCGCCAGGTATATATTTTTTGCTTCTATAAGCAATATAACCAATCCAAATATCTAAAATATATGTAGATAGCTTAAACGTTGTGGAGCAAATTATTTATAGATGATTGGATTTTGATAAAAGATATTTATTAAAATAATAATAGTTTCAATACAGTGTTTACTGTTATTACCCGATTGTAAAATAATAATGTTCGTTATGAAAAATAATCAATGCTTGGTGATTCTACCGTTACTGTATTTGTCAATAATGAGGACAACGTTGTTGTCGAAACGCGTCTGAAATTCAATAAAGGTTTATATATTGACCATATATATATATATATATATATATATATATATATATATTAGGGATGGGCCGATTCCGATTCTCGATTCCAGGAATCGTCGATTCTAGGTGGTATCGAGGAATCGTCGATACTCGATTCTTCATCATAAAAGTGTCGATTCCGATTCCTATTTTGTTAACTATTATAATATACGTGTGGAGTAATTTATTACCAAACAAAATTTATTACCAAAATTTATTATATTTGTGTGGAAAATTAATTAATTACCAACTATGTCTTATTTATGTATCAGTTGATTTGAATGAATTAAATGATTATAGTAAACGAAAATATTATTATTTATGAAGCAACAGCAATCAAGATCGTAAGCATTTCTGGTCGTTTGACATCGCTCGTCTCTCTCTCTCTCTCTCTCTCTCTCTCTCTCACACTAAATGTCAGAACAAAACACAAAAAAGTACAATAAAAACTCGATTAACCGTCACCGTCGGAACCGTGGCCATGACGGTTGAGCGAATAGATGGATAACAGAAACACTGTATTATTCCTCCGAAACTTAACCTTAATAAATTATATTATAGACAGATATCACTCTCACGGT
The DNA here is from genome assembly GCA_036971475.1 of Prosapia bicincta. NCBI lineage: Eukaryota > Metazoa > Arthropoda > Insecta > Hemiptera > Cercopidae > Prosapia > Prosapia bicincta. The sequence continues at coordinate 201,743,615 of JBAIZL010000001.1, read as the reverse complement.
TGAAGGTTTTGTGTAGCCTATTACATTAAAACAGAACTTTTAAAAGGTTTTGCCATTTAACTTGAAAGAATCGAGAATCGACTAAAGAATCGAGAACCGAAAGGAAAATTTTAGAATCGGAATCGGAATCGGAATCGAAAATTTTAGGAATCGGCCCATCTCTAATATATATATATATATATATATATATATATATATATATATATATATATATAGATTGTTTTACAAAATATTTAAAAGAAATATATGTTTAATAAATGTATACCATTATCAAAAATCTAATGGTGTGTGTGTGTGTGTGTGTGTGTCTGTGTGTGTCTGTTACTCAAATCCCGTAATAACTACTGAACCCATTGAGCAGAATTTTGACATGAACATTCTTAAGGCTATAAACAAATAGCCCTTATTTATTTAGAAATTTAGTCAGGGGAATGCCCCATTGACCATGAGATCTCCCTTAAGAGTCAATTATCTATACTCCATTTTATACTTGGCCTAATCATCTGATAATAATTGTTTGTAGTTATTCATCTTACAAGGTTAGTTATACTTTACAAAAATTATGTTACAAGCAGAAGCGATTCCTTCCCTTGAATTTTTGAATACAATAATCGGTAGATTTATAAACTAGCGTTTGAACATTATTGCGGTATAATTTCAGTAGATTAAATTAAATTTTCCCATACAAATACAAATAAATATACGTACACCATGTACGAAAGACGATTACTCTGCTGGTATTGCATATATTTACATTATATATAAAATATTTTACTTTATTGAACTTCCTAGGCTCCTTTAGATCTCATAAATCAAGGTCAAACCCATTCATAGTTTTAATTATTTACTTCCAGGAAAATTTAAACATGCTTGGATCCACTGAGAAGCACTTTAGAGAAGCTTTTAATGCAATATGCGAGAATGTTCCTATCCCACCCCAGTGACAAAAACCTTTTTACAGCTTCACATTATTCATTAAAATCCTTTCAATTATTTTATTAAATGTTTCTTATATTGCTGTTACTGTTACGTATTGCTATTTATATATATTAATTAGCATAGCTGGTGAACTACATGATGTCTTTATTTTATAAACTGCAGGAGTTCTTTATATCAACGGTGTGTGTGTGTGTGTGTGTGTGTGCGTTTGTGTGTGAGTGTGTGTCTTTATGTGTGTGTGTGTGTATGTGTGAGTGTGTGTATGTGTGTGTATATGTGTGGTCTGTGTGTGTGTGTGTGTGTGTGTGTGAGAGAGAGAGAGAGAGAGAGTCTGTGTGTGTGTGTATGTGTGTGTGTATGTATTTATGTGTGTGATTGTGTGGGTGTTGGGTGTGTGCGTTAGTGAGTGTGTGTATGTTAGTATTGTAAATTTAATTTCGGACGATATTCTTTCTTGTTTGAATTGTAAACAGCCGTTACATAAACAAGAGAGTTTTATTTCATTTTGCATAAAGATTTTCCTACATTTGCATAGCTTGATCAAAAATAATTACATTTTTTTACAAGTAAAACAAGAACTCACTGCATATAAGTTTAGGATCCTTAACGAAAATACCTCTATTAGGGTTTAAGTGTTCAATAGCTTACACTATGGTGTTTATCAAAATACGATATTACATTGCCAGAAATAAATTATTGTTACATTTTGTTATGATAAATTTGGTGACAAATCTGCTTTTAATATAAATTTGAAATAGTTAATTTAGAAAAATGTCTTCATAATTTTTTTTAAAGCACCGGAAGTTATAGGTTACGCAATATTAAAGGACAAGTATGGAGATAAATTTAACCAAGTAAATACTCGAGTAATATGTCTTTCAATTAGAAACAAAAATGGAGCAGCAAATGCCCAGCAAGACGCTGTAAATAGAATGAAATATTTCGGAAGCTTCTAAACGCTTTATGCATTAAGTAGTGATATATTGTCCAACTTTGTAAACATTTCACCCTCTTGCTGAAGTGTTATACTTACACGGATTTGTGGAAAGTGCAAATCCTCTAATTTTATACGTGTCTAGTATGTGTTCAAGAAATGTATACAACTGTAAATTATTCTTCTCAGGATAGTCTTAATATTTGAGTTTAATCTTAATGAAATTATATTGCAAAATTAGAAATGCGTAGCTCACACCCATTATATTAAAGTTTCGACCTAGTAAGGTCTGTCCAGCTGGTAAAGTGGGGTCGCAGGTTGCCCGCACAGGTTCTCTCGCGTTTCTTCAAAATGTAGGTAAAACATAAGGTAGGTTATTAATCGGGCTTCAAACACATCATTTGTCTTACACAGCCGTAGTGTAGCACCGATTAACTCGCTTGTTTACAATGTCAATTACAAAACTGTAGGTGCAGGGAAATATAATTTAAATATAGAAAATAACTCATGCCCAGTGGGATATTGAGAGTCGAATGCAATATTGAAAACATTCTTGGGTAAATGACGACCACGATTATGTGCAATGCAAACTGTCCCGGCGAAACATAATGTAAAGATGGGTTTTTTTAATAACATATAAACCCGGTTTCTCTCATCTAAGGGTATTAATAAATAAAAATAATTATTTCTTTTAGAAATACAGTTTTGTATGACACACAAGAAAAGAATCTGCTGAATTACCATATAATTCAATAATAACTAATAAAGCACAATGTTCCATGCAGTTTTTTAAGTCTTTATTTATTAACGTTTTACAAAGTTGGATCAGTGTATTAGAAAGTTGTAGCCATCGTTCAGCCTCAAAATCCACCATTTTGCACCTAATGTTTAAAAGGTTTCTGTTGGAGTTGCCGCGACCCTCTTTTTAAACGTGGGAGTAATTTATACATCCCTGTTAAACCCCAATAAATGAATTTCTCAGACTTTGCACCACACACTGGTGGGGCTCGCGACTTTGGCCAAAGATTTGTACCATTGTACGTTGGACAGATCTCCTCTAATCTTTACAATCCAATAACACTTTTAGTGTTTATGCCTTCCACTGTCTCCAGGTCGTCTACTACTGCCTTTAACGGGTGAAACTCAAATATATTTTGCTAGGATAATTCAGAAAAATATCTGTCCCAGAGAAGCGTTGAAATCACTGTGTTTACTTTGAATCTGGTGTTTGGAAATTATCTCTGTAAAAACGAAATTTCATAGCATAAATGAACGCAATTAGAGAAAAAAATTGATATAATTATATATATATATATATTATGTAATCCGAGATTAGATAATTATTTTCCTGAAGATGCTGGTAATATTTTATCGGCAAAAAGCTTTGAATAAATATATTCATTAAAAGTATTCTTGTTTTTGAAATATTTTTAATTTATTAACTATATTACAAGAAAACATATCACCATACTTAATATATATATATATATATATATATATATATATATATATATATATATATGGTACAACAACGTACAAATATAGAGTACATAAATTTAAAAATACAAACAATTTTACAAATAATCTGCAAAACCTTTGGTAGAAATAATTTGTTGGCAGAACACTCTATTTGCGACGTTCAGTTATTTATTGTAAATATTATTTATATAAGCTCCATTCAGGGTGCAACGTTTAGAGGTCATTATTTTTTGTGGAATAAAAGCAAACCTATAACATAAAGAACTGCAATACACAAATAAACACCAGAAACACGTATTCAAGAGTAAACGGTGTTGTAAATTACTGCGGTGCATTCAAGAGTAGTTATTTGCATTTAAACCAGAGTCACAGAAAGGAACTAGGACAAAAACTTTCAAACGGGTTTAATAGAATTCCGACGTATGAGCGAATTTATAGTGCATTTATCAACAGTTTCTGTGAGCCATATTTCACCTGTGCGATTAATTCACTAACAGGGCTCAATTTAATTGTTTATATTTCTAAACTAAAACATCTAAATGGCTGTGAGCGCTACGCTAGCTGTGCAATATATTTCGTACTGGTCTAGTTTACCGTAAACTAAAGTGGCAGGTAGTGTAGATTCAGCTTACATATAGCTTTCGTACATTTTGATACATATTGAACAATATATAAATTACAATTATTATACTGTCTGTTTTAAACAATACTAACTGGTTTTTAATATAATAATGATTTTATAATATATCCTAAAAGTTATATCTGCTCTTGAAAGGTTTGTCTGTTTTATTCTGTTAAGTTTTGAATTAACTCGGCTCGTAAAAATAAGCAATAAAAAGATATAAAGATAAGTTTAAACGCTATAAAGATACCCCACATTTTCTATTCTCATAGACACTCTACTTATACACAACTTGTTCAAAGTTTTCAATCATTAGTAAAATACATTGTATTCATCCACTCAAGTTTCTAATACTTTTTTTTTCAAAACTTGTAGTGGATGACAATTATTTTAATACAGCTCTTTCCATTATAGATTAAAGTTAATTAATTAATTTTGTATTTATACGGTAGAAAAACGTTTTACAAAAAGGGGAAGGTAGACAATATAGTTATTTCATCATTTGGGTTAAAATGATAACATATGATTTTATTAGACATCTGATTTTATGTTATAAATAAAATAGCTATTTAGCGGTTATGTTACTTTATTTATATTAATTGTAGTCAATAAATAAAAAGTAATTAAATTGAAATTTAGCTTTGTTGACCTAAATATGAATATTCTTCAAAAATGTTTGTGCACATTTCTTGTTATTCTACAAGGGGCTCAAATTATCTACCTTCCAAATAGAATATGTTCAGGTTATAACTGTGACAAAACAGCCATCTTGTTACTTTCGAGTTATAATTTTGTTCGATATTTTTTTTTTTTAATTAAGAAAATTCAGATACACAAACTTATATTATATGAAAATTGTACCTTAACTTATAACTAAAAAAGAAGATAGCTTTTTAAAAAATAGTCAGAGTCCATGTTCAAAACTTCCGTGCTTGAACAGAAAATGTTTGGTCGTTTGCCTGTTCTTAAGAATTTAGGAAGATTTAGCAGATTCAAATAACTTAAACCTCCAATTCTCTTAGACTATTAGATGGGAAATATACTGAAATTTCATTTTCAAGTTTCATAAATAATTGAACTATTTGTTATACTTTGTATATTGACAAATTTGTTGCGTCTTGAGGAGGTAATTCAATATTGGAGAGGATGGAAAGTTTGCATCTAACCTCTTGTCCTGTGCTACCGTTTCTGTGAAATCTTTAACTTTATTAGTTGTCAGAAGGTTTTTATAACATTGAAGCTTCAGGATCAGAAATTTTAGGGTTTCAAAATAGTTTGATAAATATGCAAAGTTACCCGGGCTAGGTTATAATAGCAGCTGTCCGTAATACAGAGAGTCCGGATCATCCAGAAAGTATACTAAAAGTCGCAATCTCCTTATTTATGTTCAAAGTATATAATTGAAGTTATAAAGATCTATTTAACTCACTGCATTGAAAAATATATATTTCATCGTTTAATCCGTAGAACTCAGAAATAGATACATTAAATGAAAGGTTTCAAATTATGGTACACGCTAATACACACACCATTTTAATTATAACTAATTTTAAAAACTCGTCTGAATATAATCAATTTAAAAAAAGAGTTGTAGTACAATTCACTTTACAAACGAAAACCAATGTAGTACAAAGTTTCAGTTTTATTGAAACAATCAATTTCTGTTTCAGTGTTTGAAACTTATAATTATTTTTCTTCAGACGACTGACCGAATTTACAGGAATTTCGAGCTATCGAAGTTAGGATGAACGTTTTTTTATTGTAGAATAATTTACCATCTGCAAACGTGGTGTACAACACTTGTTGCTTGGCTTTATCTATATAATATTGAACTTCAGTAAGGGTATGTTATAGTAAGATGAGACAAAGGTCAGTTGAGACTGCGCTTTTGTCGGTTGTGGACTTCATTGAGGGTCAGAACAACAAAAAGGGGATATCTTTTGGGTCTTTTCTTGATGTGGAAGGGGATTTTAATAATACCTCTGGACTGGTCATCAAGAGAGCAGGTAAGGATCACGAGATTTCTAACGGAAATATAAATTGCATTTTGAGTTCCTTGGAAAACCGTACAATTATTGCATCCTGGATGGGGTTAATGAAATCTAGAATGGTCTCGGAGGTCGGTCCGCCGGGTGGGATGTTATCCTCTCTGCTGCAGAGCCTTGTCGTGGTCGATCTACTAAGAACGCTCAGTGGAATGGATGTTAATGTGGTATTATATGAGGACGACATAGCTATCCATGTTAGGGGACCATTTTCAGACGTTCTGAGAGACCTGCTTCAAGAGGTACTCTAGGTAACAGAAGCGTGGTGCAATGAAAGGTACTATCCATTCAAGAAGAGAAATCTGTGGCACTCATCTTCACTAGGCGATATAAAACCAAATCGCTGGAGATAATGGAAATTGGTAATACCAAAATAAGCTACGTCTAGAGCACTAAATATCTTGTGGTTATTCTGGATAGGAAGCTACTCTGGCTTGAGTACTTGGAGCTAAGTGTAAAAAAGCCACAGCTACGTTCTGGCAATGCAGAGGAGCGATAGGCATGAGATGGGGTTTGGGTCCAAGTCAGGGGAACTGGATTTATTCTGCTATCGTGAAGCCGACATCAGTCTTTGCCTCAATCGTCTGGTGGGACAGGTCACAGAACTAAAAAAGTAAAAGAGTGTTGGACAGAGTGCAGGGGCTCATCCTTAAAGGCATAATAGCTACGAGGTGGAGTTAACCTTGGACAGTCATGAGGGTTATGTCGGGTTTTCCATTATTGGGTCTTTAAAGTAGGATAGAGGCAATATAAACTGCATGCTGGTTAAGTTGTGGAAGACAAATAGCCTACGACATAAATAATAAATAGCTCTTTGGTAGTTCACTGAAGGAGCTCTGGATAGAAACTCAGGATGAAATACTATCTCTTAAAAGGGAAAAAGGAAATTACAAAACCCATATTACTGCAAGAGAGGCATGGACGGAGTGTAGATCAAACATGATGAAATCTAGTTTAAGGATGGGTCCAAGATGAAGGAAGGAGTGGGAGCAGGGTTTAGCGACCGAAGACAGATTTTGACATGGCCAGGAAGACTACAACTCTTTATTCTAGGCGTAGATGCTCGAGATCAAACTATGTGCTGAGGAAACAATAGGATCTGGCAAGAGGGGCAAGAGCATCTGGATTTGGTCGGACAATCAGGCAGATCTGAAGGCTTTGGGTAAGGCTCTACCTGGTAGATACCAGTTATAGGCTAGTGGCTGGGACTATAGTTTCTCTTGCAGAATTATTTAAGTATAATACGCTCAACCTAATCTGGATTCCAGGACATTCTGGCTGGATAGGGGATGAGAGAGCGGCCGCCTTAGTAAACCAGGGGTGTATATCTGAAGAACGGATAATGAGGGAAGTGTTCATGCCGCCTCAGGAGGAGCGCAAGAGGATCATGGCACATATAGGCAGGTTCTGCAGGGAAGCAAGTAATGCGACTTTGGGGTGCAACAATTACAGGGTACTGCGGGGGATACTCAGAAGACTTCTAGGTCCACTGTGTGGCAGAGATGAGACGAGGACAAAGGAGAAAGCCTAATCCAAGTGCTCTGTGAGTGCCCTGCTTTGGGAGCTGCAAGAAGGAAGGAATTTGGCTGGCAGGTATGTACACCACAGGATATCAGAAGTTTTAGCATCAGATGGGTACTTTAATACTGCAGAGAGTTATGTGCAGTTGCTTAATTCCAATTTACTACGATAATTCGGTGGCAGGGAAGGGAAGAGATTACAAAGGCAGTAGCTAAGTGCATTACAACGATAACGTTCCTACAAGTTTTTAATAATAATAATATAATACACAAAGTACTAAAAAGGCATAAAAATGACGATCTAGAACAATTACGAATTTATAAAGACACAAAAATAATATATTACATGAATATTGTTACTTAAACTCGCGTCTTCTGAGGCTCGAAATAGAGAGCACTGTAATTATTAAGTTCTCGAAAGTCGACTCATAAATATATCAAGTCGAATGAGATTCAGGTTAAAGTATATTTAAGTGTGGGTGTTAGGAGTATACAAGAAAACAATGTGTATGTTAAATATATATATATATATATATATATATATATAAATATATATATATATATATATATATATATATATATATATATATATATATATATATATATGTGTGTGTGTGTGTGTGTGTGTGTGAATTATCTGTACATATGTAAGTCATTTCTTCACATGTACTTAAATCATTGTTACAAAATCGACAAGCTGATTATAGTTTATGAACAATAAAAACCTTTAATGCTAAATTATCATTAGTCACAGCATTGGCCAGAAATGTAGCACATTGTGCCTATGTTTAAGGAGCACGTTCTCCAGTATGTAGTGAATTCTATTATTTTAATCTCGTTCTGTAAAATGAAGTAGACCTAATAACAAATTCAACAAATTCAACTTAACGTTAATGAGCGTAATGATGATTAAGATAAAAATATATTTTGTGAAAAATATTAAAAAATCTAGAGTAAAGAATTTCAGATTCATTATTCACTTTCAATTTCCCTTTACAATCCACATGTAAAAGTCCCAATATAGTAATATTCGTAAATTGTGGCCATGATGTGGTACAGTATTAGTATTCAGAACTTTGAGGAATTTTGCAATTAAATAAATTGTGTTAAATATAGTTTGGTAATTTAATATTTACTTTTTAATTATATATATATATATATATATATATATATATATATATATATATATATATAAGACAATGCTGTATATACTACTTTTCATATTCAATGTTGTTTTATCTAATAATAATGACCCTATCTGTAGCATAAATGTCCAAAGGGTTGGTTGCGCATAGCGTTTGTGATACGTGGCGCCACACAGTGTGATTGTTAACCATTTGGCTTTAATTAACTTCTCTTTGCAATTACTCGATATGTCAAGCAATGCGTTATTTGTCAAGCATACATTTAATTAGTATTCAATGTTAGAGCGGATGGAACTGTACGGATTCAGATATTCATCTCTTAACAGAATAATTGTTTAATGCAGTCATATTGTTGTATCATACCAATAATACACGAACGTTCCTCGATCCAATTGCTTTTCAGGTTTTCTGAATAAATACAATACTTGTTAATTGGCAAATGACAAAAACGAACTAATAAAATCCTATTTACTGTAATAATAAATTCATTTATATAAGAATAAGTATATGTTTTATAAATGCACAAAATAAATATCTTCATTCTACTTCACTGAAATATATGTAAGCACGTAAATTTTGTTTGTAATTTCTTTTAGTTTTGGATATTTTCTAACTTTATTAAGGTTGACTGTAAGACAAAATGGCGCCAGTACTTCGTAGTTGCTAATAAAACAATGTTCTTGTTTCCAGTTCGTAGTTTAACATTGTTGTTATTAAGAAACTTTTGTTATTGCTATGTTTCAGAAGTGTTTTATCAGTGAAACTTAAAATACTTTAAAAACGAAAGTAATAATTTGATAATATATAAAATTCCACTATTACTGTAAAAACCTACTTCTATTTATTACTACAAACGGTAAAATATTAAGATTTTCCAGATAAACCAAAGATTTTACAACTAAATAGTAAAATACCAAACTCTTCTGTCACATCGTTCATTTCGAACGTCTGCCACTATACATTCGGGAAATCTTATGTTTTACTTCTGAGGCTCATCCAGTGTTGACAAATACATATAACCTAGCCTTACATTACTAAACTGTACTTTACCAACTATTATTTAATAATTAGTAAATAATAGCATAAAATTATTACTTGTCAGAAGTGAGAGTAACGCATGAGGTTTTGTTTCAATGAATGATTAAGGAATACTTACTGTTACTCCAAAACCGTCATTTTTAAAGCTGATCCTACTGGTGAAATGTCGATAATTCGTCTCCTATTTATAAAATTCTTATAGACTATTTACTAACTCATGAGGTAATCCTGTGATTTACTAGTTAAAAGTAAGTTAAACGGGGATTTACAGTAAAATTTATCCTAATTATTTTTCCTAAGTAGAACCATCATTGCTTTTTCCAAAACATTGCCTTGAGCTATGGTTTTATGTATATATTTTTATTATTATTTATTACAATATATTTTTTAGGAATATATATATATATATATATATATATGAATAATTACATCAAATTATGTAGACTATAGGCTAATAAAATTAATTTCTATATAAAAATGTATCAAATGTAAAACTAAAAGTAAACAAAATTCTATCAAACTCTGCATTGTGCTCGCTACAAATATGCTAAATAAACATGCCGTTCCGAAATCACGCAATGGATTTATATTTAAACGCAGATAAATAAGACTATAATCAGTACTTTGCGTTTCCTAAACCTTCTCCTAATCTTTCATATAAAATCCCCTTAATTAATTTGTACACAACTGTTTACATAAACATCCAATATGCATATTGCATAAGTCTGTTGCGTGATTGTCGCTTCAGTGACTTTAACGATTTGGCCATGATAAAAAAGGTATTTTTTTTAACGTACCATAATGCTTTAAATTATTATTCTCATCTGCAAGATAAAATGAAACTGTCTGTCGCGCTATACGGTTATTTAGGAAGTTGAAAATTTATACATTATGTATAAAGTGCAATTAATATCTAACAGGAAGTAGTAGATTCCATTTGCCGTGTTTCACACCGGTAGGTCTTCTTCAGGTAAACATAGTTATGCTTCCTGAAAGACTTCCCCAATTTCCGGAAGAGCTTTGAGTTCTTTTATTGATAGTAACGTTATTCTTTTTTCCAGCTGTTTTAACCTATAGGTTATGTTACTTTATTTATGTAATTTGGAGTTTATTTATAAAAAGTAACTACAATATATATATTTTTCTGTTAACCAAGGTGGGATTTTATATTATACCATTTTTGTATGTATGACTTGTTTATAATATTAAAACTTTATATCGTTAAAACGTTTTATTGAAATCCTTATGTAAAATTCGATTTGAAATCAATTATCTTCAGGATATCACAAGATTATCTGAAAACAATAGAGACTAATTAGGCTACTAACCAATCAAAACTATTTTTTTTTAAATCAATGGAACAGATTTTGTACCTCTTTAACTAATGGTGAACTAATACACTTTAAATACAACCAGACAACGGAATTCCCCTCAGAAAGAAACAATAATATTAGGAAGCCATTTATCCTCTGAATACCGTAAAACCTTGTTCGTCCTCCCCCCCCCCCAGAATGAAACTCTGTTTATAGTACATAATTTGTAGACAAACTACTTTAATAGGATTCTTTTTCAGTGTTAACAATTTAGAAATTTACAATCTTTGGGACTTGCCAAATTCTGAGGTGACTACTTTGAGACTAACCTTCTTGCAAAACGCGGGTCATAATTAAGAGAGAAAGAAAATTCCAATATAGGCTCAACAAAGAAGAAGACGAGATATCTTCTTTGGGGAGGACGTGCCTACATTCTAAGAAAAACGTATAACTATTTATTATCATTAGTTTGTTAATTTTTAATAGTTTTAAAACTTTAATCGTATCTAAGCCTAAAAGTAACGACTATAAGGTATTTAAAATTCTTGTAAAAAATATCAGAGGACAGTAAAATTTATTACAATAAACATACTAGAAAAAAACTGCAAAACCACAAAAATATTAAAAAATAAGTAATAATTCATTTGACATTAGATTCACCCGTTCTGTCTAGTTTTTTAAGTTATTGTACCTTAGAATTGTAATTTCTCATAAGATCTTCTAATAATTATGATGATTACATGACCATTGAAATGTACATAAGGCTTTAATGTTACGGAACTTGTAATATCTATAACTAAGTTAGTGTTTTTTGCTTTAGCCAATATATTTATGGTAATGTATTATTTAATTTTATCCTGTGTAGAATTTATCATAATTGTTGTGTTAACATTTATTTTCAGTCGAAGAAATATGGTACGTTTGATATGCATTTATAAATGATACAATTACCCTTGTTCTATGTTTTGTGGTGCATAATAAATACCTTATGCAAACAAATATCCACTGTACATGTATGTATTTGACGTTTCTATGTAAGGTTCCTAAAATATTTTACAAAAATAGAGATACTTTATAGTTGATTTCAAAGGGCTAAAACCTATCAAGATGAAATATATTCTTGATCGTTTTCAAGACTTTGGATTTAAAATTTAATTTATAGCATTTTAAATAACATTAAAATTAAACGTGATAGCGAAAAAATTAAATACATCCAATATAAATTATTTACCTATAAGTATTTCATAATTTAAGTCATTTAATCTTATTGTACCTCAATTAATGTATAATTAGAGAACAACGAAATACGTATAACACCACTAATTAATTTCAATTTTAAACAAGATAATGACTTTTTTGTTGTAATTAAATTATTATTCTAAACTTTGGTTTTTTATATATTCTAATATAAATTTGTTCATAGTTTAAATACATCTTTGTTTAAACAACAGTAATATATAACAACAGTAATACATACATAACAACAGTAATATATAATTTACAAGTGATGCCCACATACAACTTAATAAATTTACAGGATTTCTGCTTGTAAATGTGACATAGTTATCCACCACTCCCATCAGTGTTCCGTTAATATTTTGGAGGGTCTCTATTAAGAACTCTCTGCACTCTTAAACTAATGTTTAAATTACATTTTGTAAAATCTCTCCTCAATAAAAACACTATATATAAATACAGAATTTAAGCAGAAATGATTTTCATTGTAGTTTTCAAACTATTCTTTAGACGGAAGACTTCCAGGTATAAAACAAATCCACTTTCATTAGACCAGTTTTCTTCCTTCTTCGAAGAGTTACCTAACGTCTATAAATTAAAATTAAAAGCGCCTGTTGGTTGAGATTTTAAACTTTACCCAGAGTTCCGCTTTCAACAAACTCAAAGATTTATTGCAGCGTTGTTTACGACAAAACTTTTAAGTCTGAGGGCCCCTACCTGATGCTCATTTGTGAGACGACGTAAAGCTTTTGTTCACGAACATACGAAATCTTAATGAAGTGCTTTCCTATGACATAGAGGATAAGCAATGGTATGAACCAAAGCTTTTTGAAAAACCAAAGCTTTATGTAGTCAATGGATAAAATAAAATATAAACGGAATACAAGCAATTCGTTATGTGTAAATATATATAAAAAATATAATTGTGACATAGTTTTAAATATTGTGTAAATCTTTATTAGGTATTTTTTAAATGTAATACTACTGCTTTTGTTGTTATAAATCAATATTTATATTTTCACCAAAGATATTGGGCTTATCTTATTTAAGACATATATTCTTCAACATACGAAACCCTAGAAAAATATAAAACTAGGTTTCTGTATATATTTGTCCCGTATGTGTGTGTGATTTGAAATTAATATATTATAATTATTTATATATTAAAATTATTTCATAACGTTTATAATAAATACATTACTATTAATTCATATGTTTAAAATGAATTCCTGATGATGTGGAACTGTTTACCGACATACATCTTTGAGTATATACAACAAAATATAGTTCTTTTATTTGTATATTCACATATATTTGGTTTAATAAACAGAAAAAAATATTTTACAATATATATATATATATATATATATATATATATATATATATATATATATATCTGAGTATATTCAAATACAAGAATGAATTATTATTTTTATTTAATAAATCTTTTAATAAAATTATTACTTATCAAATTCTGCAGTGAACTGGATATTTTTGTGTATTTTGTTTATGTGTGTTTGCAGTTGTTGGTATTGTCTTATGTTTCCTCGGTATAGCGTTATAACGTCCTTTGCATATCTCTGCCAACATAACATTTTATTCGAGTGTTTGTTGTTATTTATGCTTTATGATATGCTATAAATACCAATTTCAATGCGAATTTGTTAACACTAACGAAAGCAAAAGTTTCAGAAAATATTCAAATTACTTAAAGCAGTAATCATAACTACAGAAAAAGATATAGGTTCAAGATTCTAAAATAAAAAATACTGTAAATTTCATAGACTTGACCATAACAAATAATAAGAACAGACATTAATTCAACATATATCGCAAGCCAACCATGACAGACACACGGATACACAACACATCGAACTGCTCAATACAGCATAAACACGGAGCATGGAAACATTTACTACACATACTAAACAAGATACCTGTGTTCATAACTAACTACACGCAGGAACTAAACACAGTCAAATATTTAGCTCACAAAAACGGATG
>JBAIZL010000001.1:201674340-201724340 GCA_036971475.1 Prosapia bicincta | reverse complement strand
CGAGATTAGGATGGAAGGGGATGGTTAAGCAAAAGGTTATTGTGGAGGAGGATGGTTAAACCGGAGGTTAGGGAGGAAGAAGATGTTTAACAAGGAGGTTAGGCTGCTGTTTAGGAGAACGATTTATAAGTAGGTTAGGGTAGTTGACAAAGAAGGGTGGTTGACCAGCAGGTCAGAATGCCTAATAAAGTGGATGGTATACCAGAAAGCTAGAATAGTGTCAAGGGAATTGTCGATCAGAAGGTTAGAATAATAAAGCAAGAGTAAAGTTGACTAGCTAGTGTTGAGGAAAAGAAATCCTGCAGAAACCCCTCTTTCTCTGAATGACTGACAATGACAAAGTCACCATCACCATCAGTGACTAACTACACAAATTATAAACTATAATTGAGTTAAGTTCAGTACGAGAATAAACATTCTTGAATATGACTTGATGTTCGTTATTACTCGTTATGCTTATTTTTGTGTGACGCGACTTTATATTTCCCCAAGTGGTTTCGTTTCTCTATGCGCTAGTTTTGCAGGCAGTTCCCAGCGTAAACAATTGTCTGCCTTTAATAACAATATTTAGTATGATGTGAATCTGCACACCTGAACAACCAGGAAATCCTTTAGAGGAGGGCGTAAGCAGCTGTGAGGAAGAGTGCACGTTTCGATGGTTCTGGGAGTTAATTTATTCACCATTTCATGGCGCATTAACGTTGAAATTAGATAAATTATTCTCTAGAGCAAAGAAATGATCATCGTTCAATACGTTCGGAGTTAGTAGAGGTTACGACAATCGCAGATAAAGTGAACGAGCGAACCGAGAACGATAAGAAAGAAATAGACAAAAAAACTTTATTTCTCACAATAATAATAATAATACAATAACCTTAATAATACAGTAACACAATAACATTAATAATAATAAAATAGCATAAACCATAAGCCCATAAAATCTCTCTCCCGCTGACACACACACACACACACACACACACACACACAAAAAAAACAGTTTCATTAATAATAATTATTAACTAACAATTCTCGACATCAAACAAAAAACAATACTTTGCATAGGGCTCTAGTGTCAATATTTTAAATACGAAACCAACAAATCCGTTTAAATTTGATGGGGCAGAGGTTTGTTCAAAATAATGTTAGTGTATACGTTTATTTTTAAAAGAAAATTGCTAAAGGAAGATAAAAATTAAAGATCCATCTATAATAATATCAAACTCAAAGTTAGCCAATTTATATCAAGATATAAGAAATTATAATTAGTTTAAGTTAATAAAAGTAAATTCTGAATTAAAATATTTCAATCATTCTAATAGAATTAAAAATTTAACAACAATAAGATTTAATTTCTATGGTAAGCAACAATACCGTTCTCCCTAACGTATTTTCAGGGCCTACTTTAAGTTGAGTATTCTGAAGCCAAAAACCCGCCAACTTTAGAAGGCAACACTCTACTCTTTCTGATCACGATATTATTAGAAGGGGTAGCTGGCTGATGGCTTACACGTTTAGGAACTTACACACACACACCACACCAAAGACACAATAATGCTCGGACGTGGAGGGGGCATTATAGCTCGGAGGTCACTCGTCAGCCCGTAGATTCGGTGACGATATCGCACTACGTTAAAACACACAACACACACTCATTTGCTGTTTCAGTTAATTTTTTTTTACATCTCTTTACACTAGTTAGGGGGTGAAGCAGTACAATGAGAGCCGACCACTCATTGCACTCTTGTACTGTTTCATCCAGCTTTCAGGCAACTATTATTATAATATAGTATATTTCTTTATAATATATTATGTTATAATAGTAGTTGCTATATTACAACATTACGTTGTAATATAGCGGCTTGCTTTCTCAAAACATCAACATTACACCAACTGAATCAGCTTTTGATTGGGCCGTCAGCCAGAACACAAAAATATATGAATACAAATTATATTATAAGAAATCATTGTA
Organism: Prosapia bicincta; assembly: GCA_036971475.1. Lineage (NCBI taxonomy): Eukaryota > Metazoa > Arthropoda > Insecta > Hemiptera > Cercopidae > Prosapia > Prosapia bicincta. Next base: position 201,722,371 of record JBAIZL010000001.1, on the reverse strand, counting down.
ATATTTGTAATAATTGTATTATATATAATATTTTTATGTATTGAATTTATTGAAATAAAACTTATTTTTTGTGTTTTTTTAAAATTGTGTAAAGTTTATTACATTCGTTTCTATGGAAACCAAATTAAGAATTAACTGTTTGGAGCCACATATAATGGTAAATTAAAATTGGAAAGTATAAATTCGTTTCAATAAATGTTTTAAATAGTTTATGGCCTATTTCGATATTGTGTTACATTAAAGAAAACATAGCTTCATATTTAAAATGCAAGAGTTCTACATGGAGAGCATAAATACAGTCCCTGTAAAGAACAGATTCTAGGCGAACTTTCAGTGGATAGTTTCTTCTTGGACATCGATTGGGTCTTTATAATCACGAAAATATAGTTACAGTTTCTCGAGAGGGAATTCTTTGGAAATACAGAGAGCAAACCAATATTTTCTTGGATAATAATGTCAGTTTCGTTTAAATTAGTGACAACTTTAAGAATAAAGCAGAGTGACATCGAAAACGTTTGGTTTTAACTAGCGTTTTAAAGTTTCCTTAGTGTTAAGAAGACGTAAGCCCAGAAATAGGAAAATAGGAATACAAGCAGATTAGGAAATAGAAATAGGTAAGAAAATTAACGAGTTTGCTATTTAAAAAATGAAAATTTTTTAAATTTCTAGTTTTCAAACAGTAATATACTCTTAATTCTATCGTTAATATAATTTTTAAGTGGCATGAATCCGGCCCTGAGGATTTCTCTGGGGCTGTTTGAGTTTTTCAAAACCCTAATGTGCCTTATACCCATTCTTTGGTGAATGTTGGTCAATCACTCAAACGTTATCAACGACCCCCGTCAGTTAAAAAATAATTGATATGTACCAAACGTCAAATCATTACAAAATATGGAAGGGATAAATCCAAAAATGTGGGTAGTATATTTGTTGTTTATATCCATACTCTGTAATAACTTGACGCGTTTAGAACTTCTCATTTACTTCTATGCCTGGAAAGAATTATAAGAGTTTAACCCTTGAATGGTTGAAAGTTGTATATAAATGCAAACATTGTAATGAAAGTTTGGTCTTGATTTTCGATAGAAATATTTAGTTCTAAACCTTTCAAGATACTTTAAAATTGTTGCATTTGGTTATAATCCAGTCTTTTAGATATGGTTTTGTTTTACGATAAGAATTTTAAACATTTGTTTCTACACCAACGTATTTAAATAAAATCATTTTAATTTAAAAACTGGTAATCAACCCAATTGAATATAATATACATACCTTTTATTAATTGATAGGATACTGTAAGGGTTCTCTACCCGAAGTGTATGTGCTGCTATAACTGTAATGCCAGCGATAAATTCACCAGGGGTTCATAAAAAAAAGATAACTTTCTAAGTAGATGGAAATTGAGAGCCTGTTTTGCTTTCACTAGAGTACACAATGCCATTACCTTTTTTACAAGAGATGACGAATTGAGACAAAAATCATAACAGTATAAAAAACGTCTTCCAATTTTACTAAAGAAACTACAGTAATGACATAAATTGACAGTAATGAAACCCAACATAATGACAACAGTTTTACACTGGTTCTGTATTTGTTCAATGTAATGTAGATAGAATAACGTTGCTACACTCTACTTGTCCCCTTTGTGCCAGGCTATACTGTAGATTCAGTTAGAAATGTGATTCCAAAAGAGCCATTGATTACGATGACGGTCGTCAGACTAAGTATAAAATGTAGGTTAAGTTGATTAAATAATTTTGAAGTACATATAAATCGATCGTGACTGTGACGGAGATGTACGGAAGACCTGACCATTAAAAATGTTCTACTGGTCTTGAGTAGAGGTCGAAGTCCAAACATACAGTCTGGCTGGACTATCGTGTAGCCGGCTTGCCACTGATTCAAGCCTTATAAAAAGTTATTTTGGCTCTTACAGACTGGTACTAGGGGCCGTACTACAAAACATGTAGTCCCAGGTGTTTCACAAGTACCCCGGTTGTTAGACGTGAGTTTGAGGTTCGATTTCAGGAGACGTGGATTCCCACGCTGGAAGATAGATTCTCCCCATCATTAGCATCTTTCTTTTTGTTCTTGTACCGAGTAGTAGAAGCAATTTATCTGCGTACTTTCTCACTTCACACCTTCCATGTTAACACATACAATCTAACACACACACACACACACACACACACACACACACACACACACACACACACACACACACACACACACACACACACAAGTAGTATTAAATTGGGGCCGCTAAAAATTAAAAAATTTAAAATTGTGTGTGATTGCGGGTGCGTAGGTGTGTGTGACGTGAGAGGGTGGTATTAGTGTGAGTGTGTGACGTCATGAGGGGGGTGAGGGGGAGGTAGTTGAGTTAAAAGTGCGTTTAAGTTTTTGTAGTAAAAGTAGTATTTGGATCTGAGTGTATTTAATGGAATACGAATTTAGCGGCCCCAATGAATACTGGAGAATTAGGGAGAAAATGCATTTAATATTTGGGTGATAGTATGCGATTCTTTGTATTAAAATCACTTTATTGAAAAGTGTATTTATTATTAAATGCACTTTAAGAAAAGTGTATTTATAGGTATTGGAGTTAATCTGATATTCAGGATATGATTGTTTTGGAACTATAAAATGCACTTATGAAAAAGTCACTTTTCGGTGATACGTTAATCTTTATTAATACTGTTCATTGTTTCAATTATTGACGAGCGTTCATCAACGCACATGTTACCTTCTCAGCAGACTGTTAACAAATGACTACTTAGCTTCAAGTACTCATATTTATAAATTAATATTTGGTGGGAGGTCTAATACTAAATACTTTAGTGGTGGGGGTTACCTTTCCTATACTAATGTTAGCTTAGAAGAGTGTCTGGAAGAAAACGTACTTTATAAAGATTGTCTTTTTAAATTCATATCTTTAAAATGTTAATGAATCAATTTTTTCGTTATTTATCAACTAAGGACTCGTAAGACATATATTTATTATTATGAAAAGACCATTTACATTTTTTCAAGGTCAAACAAATGGCGTTTTAAAAAATAAATGCGTTTTTACAGTACCGCTCACAACTATTGTAAAAGTTAAATTACTCTACAACACATAACTGTTCGTTAAATTACAAGTTATAATAATTATATCACTAAACACATGTTGCGGTTCTACAGTAATGAATCCCGTCTGTGGAATGTAGCCATGCTAAAAACCTCATCCGTACATGTGGTCATGAACTTGAATCATGTTTTTATCTAAAAGACTAGACAAGTTTAGTCCTTGAAACTGCAACCGATTTAGACCCTGTTACAAAAACGTTTCATGCACATGTGAATAAATTGGTTATGTTTCTTCACTCTCTCTCTCCAGACAGTAATTAATTCCGTAGCAGGAGTCACATTGTAAATGAAAAGACATTGCTCTTTAAATTATTGCACAGAACCTAACCAATCATATTTTTTAAATAAATATAATACAAACAATTTTATTTATTTTAAATTTTTTTAAAAATCTTTTGAAGCTTGTCATATTTACATTATGCATTATTGGTGTCGGAAATGTAAAATAAGACTGTTTGTTGTTGTATATATATATATATATATATATATATATATATATATATATATATATATATATAGATATCTGGTGTCAATATGTCAATGGAAAAATTAGAGAAAAGTGATTTTCAAACCATGTAAGTATAAAGTGAATTTATTTTTTGTAGTTGGTTTCCTCACCACAGTAAGTTTAAATATATATATGTATTGACCTGTTATGCACAATAATACATATATATAAATCTACTAAGCTGTACAACTCAATGGCGCGTTAAGAGTTTTTTTTATGTGGAACTCTTTCCCCAGTAGGCCTATAAACCACAAAAAAAGTAATTGAATTTAAAATTTAGAAAAACAAAAAAATATAGTTTATTTATTTTTAGGGTTTCGGACCCAAGTAGGAAGTCCCCTTTTATTTTTTTCATTCTCAAGATACCAGTCTCCATTCGTAATGTCTGGAAACTGGAACCATTGAGGAATAAAGATTTTATTTCTAATTCTTCCTTTAAAAGAAAAAATTCCATAAGATCCCTCTCTATATTCAAATTTATAAGAGATCTTTGGATCCAACCTCGTAAGCCTGACCAGTCTAGGTTCAGTTTTCGATGTTGGATCCTTAAATATTTTTTCTTTTAGAGGAACAACTGTTTTTTTAGAAGGTTTTTTATCATTAAGAATAGCAGTACAAGTACTTTGTTTCGTTTCTTTAACACTTCCTACTTTAGTTAATTTTGGTTTATGTTTTGCACAAAGTCCAGATTCATGAGATGTTTTTACAATGCACCGTATTTTTCCCCCCTTTTACCAATGTACTTGCACTGCTTTCTTACTTGAAGATGGTGAGGTGAGGTCATAATTTTGGGTAAAGGTATTTTGTGAATTTGGTTTTGTATTGGTTCTGAGGCTGTGTTTGGGTTGTTGGAAAGTTTATGTTGCAAATGATTTGTATATATAGGAAATTTCAAAGTTGGAAAAAGTTCTCTTTTACAATGAGGTTTTTGAGGAAAGGGAAGGGACGGTTTAGGGGGTAATGTTGGTGAAAGTCCAGCGATGGGCAGCGAAGGTCCTGCCTGCTTTGTCGTCTTGCCAATTGGGAGCGACGGTCTTGTAGGCTTTCTCACCCATGGTCCGAGAGCGACTTCAGGCAGTTCCAACACACACACTGGTTCTACACTCCTTGATGCCATTTCTTCAAATTTTTAACAGTACTGCTCCACGAACAAAGTAGCAATGTAAAGCATATAGTAATCTATCTCAATTTATAGGCAAAAGTTATTCTTTACTCGAACCAATCAAGGAGCTGGTTGTCTTAGCCAATCAGAAACACAGTATAAGTTGTGTGTGACTGTGTAAGTATCTGATTTTTTAAGGTTGTCTGAGTGTTTCTTAGTTGAAGGTTGTCTACACATCTGTTGCAGCTGCAAGTTTAGCTGAGGTCGTTTACCGCGACATCAAACGCAGCTATTGCCGTTAAATTAAGAATTCACAGTTTGCGTTATAGACGCGTTTCCTATTGGCTAACAGCTTCTGCAATCCTATTGGCTAGGAAAAGAAGCTTATCCTATGCTGTAGGCTTAGAAAACGTATATATACGGCTGCGTTTTGGCTTCACTTCACAGACGACTTCCAGATCTCCGCAGAATGGTTTCTTTCCAGCTGTTGGCCACTTCTAAAGTATTGTGCTTGGAATAAACATTTGAATTGGAAAAAGTCTATCTCCGGCCGGGACAGCTTTATTCGAAAAACTTCAAATGTTTATACAAGTGCAACCTTTGAAGCGGTAACTTTAGCTGCCTAAGAGTCTTCAACACGCCATGAGAAGAACGGAACCAATGGCAAGGCAACTACCCGAGGAGGAGCCCTTGAAGTCCGCCATGGGAAGAATGGAACCAATGGCATATGAACGAGCTTCGAGACCAAGGCAGACAACGCCGACGGAGTCCTGGAGAACATTGATTGTTTCGCTAGAAGTAAGTGAGTCTCAACATATCTTTTAACTATCTTCTGAAAACTCTCTTGCGGTTTAGTTACCAACGTTCTATATATTGGGAAAAGTGTTGAAAACTCTCATTTTTGAGAAGTTCTATACATACTTTTGCCGGTTGAAAACTTGGCTTTACCACCTGGGACGTTCTATACGGAGATAGTTACTTGAGTTGAGGTACGCTCTCTTATTTTAAAGCGTAACAATTGTAGCAGATGATTAAGAAGAAGATGTCATTAAAGAACTAACATTCAATAAAAAGTTTCATTTTGTATTACTTTAAGCTTGTCCCCATCCTTTCTTGGTAAGGTAAGAAATACTGTTCTTTTCAGAGCAGTATTTCATTTTGCTCTTTTTAGAGCAACTTACTTTCAATTCTGGGTTATGGCAAAAGATCAACTTCATTGTATATGGTACCATACAATGAAGTGGGTTTTTGAGGTTGTTACACCTCGTCGGGGATAGACGTAAGCATAGTAAGAATTAGTAATGAAAACGTTTTTATTACTAATTTCATACTATGTTTACATCTATCCCAAAAATTTTTATTAAATCGAATGACCTTGAAACATTTTAGATGTTTCGATTTTTCTCTCACGTGTAACTCAATTGCATACTTTACCCATTGAATAACAATCAATTGCCCTTTAACAACAGCTGTTCATTCTGGTAATAAGACATTTAAAACATATCTCTACAGACAGACTTCCTTTTTTTGCTACTCTCATTAAAAGCGTGTTATGACTCAAGTTCAGTATAAAAAACCTGTATTGGAATGCCAGCCTCGGTCTGCTTTATTCGAACGCAGCGCGAGCGCGTGTGTATGTATGTTTGTGTGTGTGTGTGTGTGTGTGTGTGTGTGTGTGTGTGTGTGTTTGTGTGTGTGTGTGTGTGTGTGTGTGTGTGTGTGTGTGTGTGTGTGTGTGTGTGTGTGTGTGTGTGTGTGTGTGTGTGTGTGTGTGTGTGTGTGTGTGTGTGTGTGTGTGTGTGTGTGTGTGTGTGTGTGTGTGTGAGTGTGTGTGTGTGTGTGTGTGTGTGTGTGTGTGTGTGTGTGTGTAATATAATAAAATCTTTTGACACAATACTCTAAAGTTATTTGTTACAATGTCATCAAAACACACGGATTTAGTGTTGAAAATAGCGAGACTTCGCCAACGAATAAAAAATAAACATTTTCGTTTACGTCGCGGCTCTACAGAAACTCAACGGCTGTTAGACAAACAATATTCTCATTTAATGAAATCTCTTATGAAACCAGCTCAGAAAATTTCGCCTGAAGTGAAGAACGAATTAAACCATTTAAATGTGAATAATACTAGGTTTGAAAACTTACGTAGTACAGATTTAATTCCCATTAGTATAGCAGATACTTCTCCACTCAATAAAGTTGACTTTGTCGATACAAATGTTATCGCAGAGACTCCAGATCCTAAATTACCAAGTGTTAGTGAGTTAGTAGCAACACCAAAAGGTCAAACAGAATCTGAACAATGGATAAAGGAAACATTCCATAATCCTCTAACACAGAAGTATATGTTAAAAATGATTAAAGATACTGTAAGAAATAAATCGATAGATCATACATTTGGACCCAGAATTGAAAACCACTCCATCATGATCGGTAACAAAATGATTCAATTTGGGTCTGAGGGAGAAATCGTCATTGACGGAATAAACTATAAAGCAACGCCTGGACTTTATGAATTAATTTTCAAAAGGCTACCAGACGAGGAACTTTTTACTGAATCTGACTTGATGGCATACAAAAACATCTGTTTGCAAACAAGCGCTCACAAACGTTCTTATGCACCTACTGAAACAATAAATAGGAATAACTCGTTGAAATACAGACATATTATAGCAGCACTGTTTCCACCAAAAAAATACCTCATACAATAGACGATTTCTTGTAATATATATATATATATATATATATATATATATATATATGCGTGTGTGTGTGTGTGTGTGTGTGTGTGTGTTAAATGTCGGTCAAGGTCACGAGGAATCTAAAGCTCTATTTAAAATAAATATATGTAAATATTAAGTAAACTTGAACTGTTTACAATAATATTGTTTCTTTTTATTTTAAATTTAGCTTTGCTCACAATCGAGCCTCTCTACGAATGAGTATATATATATATATATATATATATATATATATATATATATAAAATCGTACTAAGAGATTTAATTTGATTCGCTGTCTTCATTGTCGCTTTCAAAAACCAATCGTCTCCTTGCGTCACCTCCATCGGACCTTCTAGGCGTGGTGTTTAAGCCTGAAGACATCGGTGACGAAAATGGAGTAAATACCGATGGTACAGGAGTGTTGGAAGAAGAAGAAGATGGAGTTAGCGAGTTGTCCTCCAAAAAGTGTAATATATCATCTACATCCATTTCTTCTTCGTCCCACTGTTGGGAGTCAGAATCCGAATCCTCGTCAATCTTCTCCGTTTCTTGTAGACGTCTGGGTATGTCGGCAATCATTTTCTAAGTGTACGGCTATATAGCAAATTGTTTATATTTATAACCATATTTGTTTCACCTCAGCTTATGATTGGTTTTATACGTAGACCAATAGGAAAGTAGGATTTTTCTTATTGGACTAAACATTACACCAATAGGAAAGAAGAGCTGAAAGTGTTATGTATATAACGAGTTTAATTCTAGTACAAATTTATTCTTCTGCTAAAAGTTTCCAAGTGGTGAGCTACAACAACAGATAGGAATATGATTGAACAACACTTGTGTGATGTTTGTGGGTTGACATTTGATCATTGGCTAATATATCGTATCCATCAAATAACACACCGTACAATTAAGATTAATGCCAACATTTCAACAGAAGACAGTGAACAGCCTGCAAGAAGTGACACCGATCATCAGCCTTCTATAATGCAAACAATGCCCAATATGTCAATCCCACACCAATCAAGAAGTGACAACAATAGTGTACATTATAAATACACAAATGAAGAGAGTAACCTACAACATCAATCTCCTGCAGCCCAAACAAGTTCCTACGTGTCTAATGGAAATCTGGAAAAACATTTAAGAAGTAACCAAGAGAATCGAAAACGCATCCAACAAACAAGGCCAAGCGTAATTCATTACGCCGCACCAGCTAAAAAAAGAAGAGAGTGCACATCAGATAATCCGCTGGTTTCGGAAGAAGTACACCAAGTAACACCAAGCGTTATTAGATATGCTCAGTCTACAACAAAAAATGATCAAGATGTAATTAAAGACTCTTTGGTTGTTGAAGAATTTAAACGAGCATTTAGAAATTCTATTGTACGTCATTTTTATATTGTCAATAAAAACAAAGAAAATATGGACAATTTTTTCTTCTTGTTAAAACCCATGTTAGAGAAGTTATTATTACAAGAAATGAAAAGGCTGCACCTTATTAAATTTAATTTTGTGTTAGAAACATTATTCACTAACGTAGAAAATGAAATTTCTCCCCGATGTTTTATAACTAAAAGCAGACCATGTATGACTTCTGATAATATCAGCGAAATTATTACAGAGTGTATTCAGGAATTGATTCTGAAAATTACCGAACATGAAGGTCGTGGGTCAGGATGGTCCTTACTCTCTATTGAAAAAATGAATGTTCGTGTTCATAAGCAAGGGTATGGTTGTCGTGGTAGTAGTTTTTTACCGCTTCCGAAAAAAATCTCAACAACAAGATCCTGTACAAACGTCCGTAACATGGACAATCAATGTTTTCGTTATGCTATTCTTACAAAATTTATTACTGGTAATGTTCATGAAAAGTTGTATAATGGTGGATTCGACGCGGTATCAAACCGTTATGATTTCAGTTGTATCAAGTACCCTGTTTCTTTATCAGACATAAAAAAGTTTGAAAAACGAAATTCAGGTGTTTCAGTTAATGTCTACGGATTAGATGAAACTCAAAGTGTATTTCCACTGAAGGTAGTTGAGAATGAGCTGCAAGATCACACAGACCTGCTTTTGATTACAAGAGGCGAAATTTCACACTACGTTCATATACACGATTTCAACAGGTTAGTTAAAAGACAGTTAACCAAGCACAGAGAGTCCATAACTGCCTGCAAAAGATGTCTTTCTTTCAAGAATAACTCTAACTGCAATTCAAGTTGGCTGGAAACCCATAAACGACAATGTTGGCAACATGACCCCACCTCTATAAAATTGCCAAAACCTGATAAGGCGGAAATTTCTTTTAACAAAACAGAACATCAGTATCCCATTCCCATAGTAATATATGCGGATTTCGAATCATCTCTTGTCCCTGTTCAATCAGTCACTAATATAAATGTTGATGATTCATTCACAGATCGTTACCAAAGGCACGAACCAAACAGCTACTGTCTAATGATTAAGTCTACCCTATCGGAAGACTATTTGAAAGTATACGGGCTGACATCAACTCCACAGTTATACAGAGGAGAAAATGCGGCAAAACATTTTATTGACGCACTATACGACATAACAAAGAGAGTTGAAAATATGTACAAGAGCAAAGTACCTATGTTTAAACTTAGTCAAAAAGAATCTGGAGACTTCAACCACACAGCACAATGTTACCTATGTAAAGAGTGTTTCACTTCAATCAATCATAAAGTACGCGACCATGATCACCTAAAAGGTAAATATAGAGGAGCAGCGTGTAATCGATGTAATATTAACTACAAACTACCGTCTTTTATACCAGTTATCATGCATAACTTAACAGGTTACGATGCTCATTTGATTGTGCCACAATTGGGGCGTGATAAAGCTCCTATAGACGTTCTTGCTACAAGTATGGAAAAGTTTATAAGTTTTTCAAAGACAATCGGGAAAATGAAGTTGCGATTTCTAGACTCATTCAGATTTATGCCTTCAAGTTTGAAGAAACTAACAGAAAACCTCCAAAGGAGTGATTTAATAGAAACACAGAAAATTGTACCTCCTAATAAAATCGACCTTGTTCTACGCAAATCAGTATTTCCTTATGACTACGTCGATTCTTTAAAAAAGTTTGAAGATACATCTCTTCCACCTAAAGCATGTTTCTATAACCGTTTAGACCAAGCAGATATATCAGATGAAGATTACAATCATGCTCTGCGTACATGGAAGGAACTTGGTATAAGGACGTTGGGAGAATACAGCGATTTTTATGTAAAGCTGGATGTAACACTACTTTGCGATATAATAGAACAGTTTAGAGCTTCCTGCATGTCCGCATATGGCTTAGACCCTTTACATTCTTATACAGCTCCTGGATTAGCATGGCAAGCAATGCTTAAAGAAACTCGCTGCAAGCTAGAATTACTAACAGACATTGACATGGTACTTATGGTGGAATCAGCTGTCAGAGGCGGAATAACTCAGTGTGTGACAAGACATGTCAAAGCGAACAACAAATACCCTCCCGATTACAACCCACGGAAAGAAAGTGTCTATTTAGCCTATTTTGACGCAAATAATTTATACTCAAAACCTAGTTTAGAGCACCTCCCATATGGTGATTTTAAATGGGTTGATCCAGAAGCAATTGGTGACATTACATCTATTCCTAAAGATGGTGAGAAAGGATACATTTTGGAATGTGATATTATGTACCCAGAAACTTTGCACGACTTCCATTACGACTTACCTCTTTTACCATCAACAGAAGCACCCCCCAACAGTAAGACAAAAAAGCTATTGACCACATTGTTGGACAAACGCTATTATGTTGCACATTTCAGGACCATACAACAAGCTATTCAATTGGGTCTCAAAGTTACAAAAGTCCATAGAGTGTTGGAATTTTCACAGTCCCGTTGGATGGAGCCGTATATTAAATCTAATACTGCAAGAAGAGCCGTTGCTCAAACAGCGTTTCAAAAGGACTTTTTTAAATTAATGAATAATGCTGTATTCGGAAAAACTTTAGAGAATAAAAGAAAGCATAAAAATATTCAACTTGTTTCGAATGCTACCAAATTAAAAAAATTAACACAAAAAACTAATTTTAAAACTACTGTAATCATTGATGATAACTTAGTCGCAGTGTCTATGGGTAAAACAAGTGTGGTTATGGACAAACCATTATATGTCGGGATGTCCATACTCGACATCTCGAAAATACATATGTACGAGTTCCACTATGAGAAAATGGTGCAATACTATGGCAGGGATAATATTGGTTCCTGTTACTTAGATACTGACGCTTTTATCTATTGGATCAAAACAAATGATTTATATTTAGATTTAAAAACATTTCCACACAGGAACGATTTTGATTTTTCTGATTATCCTACAAATCACATGACGTACGATCAAGGAATAAATAAAAAAGTCATTGGTAAATTCAAAGACGAGTTGAATTCCATACCAATGTGTGAAATAGTTGCTTTGAGACCCAAAATGTACGCATTCACGTGCAATGAAAGAGGATCAAACAGAGAACATAAGAAAATTATAAAGAAATTGAAAGGCATAAAAAAGTCATACCTTACAAAACACATATCATTCGAAAATTATAAGGAATGTTTATTTGAAAAGAAAACTTTCATGGCTGGATTTAACACTATAAGGAGTTACAATCACAGAATTTTTAGCATAACCCAAAATAAAAAGTCTCTATCTGCTAATGATGATAAAAGGGTTATTCTTGAAGACGGTGTAAGAACTTTGCCTTATGGACATTATTCCTTGGCTAAAATAGATAATTTAAATACACAATTGTATTAAGAAAAAGTGTGTATTAAAAAAACATAATCAAATGTCAACCTATATACTTCACATAAGTGTGTGGTCTCTGAATAGGCCTATTGGGGAAGAGGTGGACCACGTAAAAAAAAATTTCCTCTAACGCGCCATTTAGTTGTACAGCTTAGTATAAAAATTAAACAATATATTTATACTTTCTGTGGTGAGGAAATCAGCTAAATACAAAATTATACTACATTTCAAATAATTTATGACTAAGTAAATTAGTTGATACATGATAAGATGAAAAACGTTTAAATTACCAAATCAACATAATAATTATTTGATAATATTTCAAGCTACCTTATTGGAATTTTACCGCGATGGATGAGAAATCTAAAATAGTGCAAGAATTGCACAAACCTGTGAGAAAACATTTCCCCAGGAGAAACACTGTAGTAAAAGGAATTGAAGATCATTACTATCAAGCAGATCTCGTAGAAATGATTCCCTATAATCGTTTTAATATGGGGTACAAATATATTTTGTTTATTATAAATTGTTTCACAAAGTTTGCTTATGGTATACCTTTAAAAGATAAATCAGCTAAAACTGTAACCAATGCTATGGAACAATTTTTAAAAGAAAACAAAATGAAGCATTTACAAACCGACGATGGCTTAGAATACTTTAACAAATTGTTTAAAAGTTTGATGAAAAAATATAATATAAACCATTATTCTACAAAAAGTGAAATGAAAGCTACTATTATAGAACGTTTCAACAGAACAATTAAAGGAATTATGTACAAAACTTTCTCAAAAAGAGGATCATACGTATGGTATGACATACTACAAAAACTTATTTACGATTACAATAACAGTAATCATAGGACAATAGGGATGAAACCAATACAAGTGAGCAAGATGAATGAAAAATTAGTGTTGAAACGTATACGCAAGAACACAATGCCAAAGATGGAGGCAAGACCACCGCGGAAATTTAAAGAAGGAGAAACAGTACGCATTAGTAAACAAAAAAAGCATTTTTCAAAAAGCTACATTCCGAATTGGACGACAGAGATATTTACAGTTTATAGAGTCCAACCAACCGTGCCAGAGACGTATATATTGAAAGATCACCATGGAGAACTACTACATGGAGGCTTATATGGTCATGAGATGTTGAAGTCAAAGTCTGGTAATGTGTATTTAGTTGAAAAGATATTAAAAACAAGAGGAGATAAAGTTTTAGTACGTTGGTTAGGATATGACCGTAATCAGGATTCCTGGATACCTAAAAAAGATTTAATTTAATTGCTAAGAAACATAAAGTTTTTTGCTAAGCGATGAAACACACATAGGAATTAATTATGGAAGTTGTAAAGCAAAAAGAAAAACTAAAAGTTTCAAATATTGATGTTTTTACTGATGAAGTTTGTAACAAAAGTAGCAAACATGGGACTTTACTACCCGATTCAGTTCGATGTATAATATGCGGTCCTTCAAACTGTGGAAAAACAAACGTTGTATTTAATTTGTTAACTGATGTCAATGGGCTAAAATTCAACAATGTTTACATATTTTCGAAGTCATTGAATCAACCAAAGTATCAGTTATTGGAAAAGATTTTTTCACAATTATCGTGTATAGGGTATCACAAGTTTAAAGATAACGAGAAGGTCATTCACCCGAATGAAGCGAAACCTTATTCCGTATTTATATTTGACGACGTTTCTTGTGAAAAACAGGACAAAATTAGAACCTATTTCTGTATGGGTCGTCATAATTTGGTTGACTCTATATATATAACACAGACATATAGTAAAATTCCAAAACAATTAATTAGGGATAATGCAAACCTGTTAATTTTATTCAAACAGGATGAAAAAAATTTGAGACATGTATATACTGATCATGTTAACACTGACATGCCTTTTGAGACTTTTAAAGAACTCTGCAGCAAGGCTTGGGTTGATAGACACGGGTTTTCAGTAATAGATAAAGAGAGGGGAATCAATAATGGACGTTACAGAATCGGTTTCGATGAATTTATTTTATTACATCAATAATACAGACAGCAATTTCCTTATTTGTAAATTGATCGTGTTATTAAAAACATCTTATTATTATTATGGAGGAAAATGGGAAATTGATTACCGATTTAAAAAAACTAACTGATTCCATAAGGAAAAAAAACCAAGCGTTGAAGTTAGGTATTATTGAACGAGATAATTTATCGGACACTATCTCGGAGCCTATGCAACAGACTATAAACAAAATTTCTATTACTCAAAAACCAGAAATGCAATTGGAAGAAAGTAATGAGACAAATAGCATTGTTGAAGACGCACAAGGTAATAACGATGACTTATCTGAAGACTGTCATTTAATACAACATGATGAACGAAAAAAGAAATATAATAGAGCTGTGGGAGAAAACGTCCGTAACAATGCAGTTCTTGACAGAAAATATGAAACAAAATTAGATTTTCATGGAAGAATTAGGAAAAAAAATCATGTATATGGAGGGAGGCTTGAAGGTAAGAGAATAATGATCGGAGACACTACACTCATGATTGATAAACACGATAATATTATTATCAATAGTAAAGTTTTTAGAAGTACACCTGGTCTTTTAGAATTGTTATTTTCAAAGAATCCAACGTCTTATTCGAAAAAGGATCTAGCAGCATTTAAAGTTATTTGTAAAGAAACAAACACACACAGAAAGAATTACTCGCACACTAACTCGATATATCGAAACAAATCTCATAAGTATAGAAATGTAATAGCAAAGTTATTTCCATCAGGAAGACAAAAAAAAGGAGCTGGAATGCCACTTAAGAACGTGAATCAACCAGATGTTTTATACTACAATAACATTAACGCCTTAGTGGATCGAATGCGTTTATTACATGATGCTAAACTCTCAGGCCATACAGGACTGGATAACGAAATGATTGCTTTGACTGAAGAATTAAAAAGACAAAAAATTATACTTTAGCAAGTCACTTTAGTTATGAGTGTCGACAAGTTCGGACGTCATGAAAATTCCTTATTAAGGGAGTCTATGATAGGACCTCGAGGAGAAGGATATAAGTTGACCGACGAAGGTGATTACGACGTACAAAATAAACTTATACGTAATGTCGCCAATCCAAAAGCTGAAACTGATGTCGCTACAAAAATGTATGTCGATACGAAAACACCATCGCAGGGAAGTTCAAATTGGAATTTCAATGCTAAACGATTAAGCAATATTGGTGACGCTTTATACGAAGGTGAGGCAATAAATATCAGGGTGCTTAAACAGTTAGCAATTACTTCAAATGATCAAAAACAATTTTACAATGCTAGGAATCTTAGAATTTACCAACGTAGCGAGCTCTGAAGAAAACAATGATGCTGTGTGTCTCAAGGATGTAAAAACGATGTTTGACTTAGCACGTTGCAAGCAAAAGGAGACATTGCTAAGGTTCGGAAATAAACTGTTTTACTATATTCATAAATTTACTCTACACTATCCACAAGGAAAGATGAGTAATGAAGAAAACGAAAACAACTTTATAAATTGGAGCGAAATATTCGACTCTTCAGACGGAGAGGAAGAACTTGATAAATAACTATTGACGATAAAATAAATTAAGATGAGCCCTTATAAACTATTTAATAGGAATCAAAAATTTGATAAAGGAGGAGGTGGTTTAGCGACATCGGCATTATCCGTTTTGAGTAAAGCTGTCAAGAGCGTACCTGTAGGAACGTTACTGAACAAAACAATCGACGCATTACCCATTGAGCTACATCTACCAGGCGGATATAGATATTGCGGTCCTGGGACAAAGCTTAAAGAACGACTAGCTCGTGGAGATCCTGGAATTAATAAATTGGACGAATTGTGTAAAATACACGATATTGCTTATTCAAATTACTCAGACGCTGAACACAGATCTATAGCTGATAGAGCATTAGCAGAGAGAGCGTGGCAGAGATTTAAATCAAGTGATTCAAGTATTGGCGAGAGAGCTGCAGCATTAGCGGTCGCTGCTGCAATGAAGGCAAAAACAGCAATTGGAGGTAGTTCAAAACGACGTAGAGGAACGGGTGGGAAAAGAGGAGCTGGAAGAAGAAAAAGAATTGGAAAGCAAAATCATAAAAAAAGGAATTAAAAAAAAAAAATCAAAAACACGGTCGAGGTCTGTACCTAAAACCATATCGTGTTTAAGAAATAAATTTAACAAACTTGTTTTACCTAATACACCGCTCAGCACGACTCAGTTGATACATTACGCCTCTTGTTTAAAAATACCGTACTTCAGAGGTGTATTTATGAGAGATGAGTTGCCGGAAAAAGTGAAAAAATACGAAACGGGGATTGCCAACCTCGATAACTCCTTTGGTAAAGGAACGCACTGGGTCTGTTATAAGAAAATAGACAACACTGTCTACTACTTTGACAGTTTAGGAAATTTGCAACCGCCTAGAGAACTTAAGGTTTACTTCAAGCCAGCAAGTAATATATTGTACAATTACAACAGACGGCAGGGTGAGAATACTTCTATTTGTGGACATTTATGTTTAGAGTTTCTAGCTTCTGATGTTAGTATTCTTTGAAATGTCGTCTTACACGGTTTCCATTAGTGGAACGTCATCTAATCTTCATAGTTCCCTGTTTCCACCGATACAACTTAGAGAGGATAAAGAATGGGAGGTAGCGCTTCTAGATTTTACAACATACAATTCAATTCCTAATGTCATTGAAGGAGTAAATAATATATTCTATTATAAAGAAAACGACGAACAAAATGATTTCAAAACAGTACAACTGCAGACAGGTTCTTATGAAATCGAAGATATTTCTGAGGTTCTTCAAGAAAAATTAGGGAAAGACAAAATTACATTAAAAGCAAATAACAGTTTATTAAGAAGCGAACTCTCTTGTGCTTATTTTGTTGATTTTTCAAAGGAACACAGCTTAGGTCCGTTACTTGGCTTTTCAAGTCTTAATAGTCCACTATCTCCGAATGTTAATCACGTAGGTGATAAAACAGTCGACATAATCAAAGTCAACGTTATAAACATTACTTGCAATATAGTTCATGGTGCCTATAAGGATGGTGTAAATGGACATATATTGCATTCATTTTATCCTACAGTAGCACCGGGTTTTAAGATAGTTGAAAAACCTCATAATCTTGTTTATTTACCTTTAAATGTTAGTCATATTTCAGACATTAATTTAAACGTATTGGATCAAGACGGAGATTTTGTAGATTTTAGAGGAGAGACTATTACTTCAAGACTTCATATAAAAGAGCGCTAAAGGAAACTAGTTTATCTACTACACATGGGTTTAACTTTTAAATCAATCTTTAGTAACGAAAACGTTAATAGTTGTCAGTCTGTTCAAAAGTTAACTAACGAGAACATACGTTTTCTAGAACAAATTGGTTTCACTGTTAATAAAAATGGATATTCTGAACATAAAGAATGGACCTATATTCGACGAGACAATATGGGAGAAGGAGTATCATTCTCACAACCCCTACGCTTCATCGAGATTGGGAAATAACGACGAAATACGCATTCCTATACAACATCAAGACGCGTACACTTTACCGTGTGAAAGTTATATATACATCGAAGGGATTGTTACGAAAAAAGATGGAACACTGGGAACCACAGTTCCATTTATCAATAACCCAATGGCATTTTTGTTTGAAGAAATAAGATACGAGATTTCAGGAATAACTGTAGATTCTACGAAACGTGTTGGTGTGACTAGCACTTTAAAGACGCTTATTTCTCAACCACCACATGAAATAAACAAACTGCGAACATCGGGTTGGGTGTTTCCAGTATCTACAACTATCACACCAAATAAAGAAGGATATTTTGAATTCTCTATACCGCTCCGTTTACTATTAGGGTTTGCAGAAGACTATGGGAAACTCATTATAAATTGTAAACAAGAATTATTCTTGCTTCGGTCTTCAACGGATAATGACGCGATTATAGCCTCCCCATCCACTACAGAAGCAAATATGGATTGGAAATTGAACATAAACAAAATAACGTGGAGGGTACCGCACGTACGACTTGCCGACGAACACCGGCTTTCACTGTTGAAACAATTAGAGTCGGATAGAGACATCGTTTTACCTTTTAGGAACTGGGAAATGCATCAGTATCCTATCTTACCTTCAACTCAACGGCAGTCTTGGAATATCAAAACCTCCACTCAATTAGATAAGCCTAGATATATCATATTTGCATTGCAGACAAACAAAAGGAATAATATAACAGCCAACGCCGGGACGTTTGACCACTGTAAACTTACTAATATTAAACTTTATTTAAATTCTCAGTTTTTCCCCTACGATAATTTAAATGTATCGTTTTCGAAGAACAGATATGGCATACTTTACGATATGTACGCTAGATTTCAGTCATCATACTATGGCAGGTCAGACACGCCTTTAATATCGCCTGACACGTTTAAAGAGCACGCGCCTATTGTTGTCATAGATTGTTCAAAGCAGAACGAATCCGTAAAGTCTTCCACTGTAGATATACGGTTGGAATTTGAAACTGAAGAGAATATTCCAGATAATACTTCAGCTTACTGTTTAATACTGCATGATACTGTTGTTACGTACACTCCGTTAACAGGGGTGGTCAGAATGGTTGTGTAGGATATGTATCGATTAAAAAAGGAGTGGGGGGATAAAAACACACTTCCCTGCACCATTTTCCGACTATATAAGGACTGACGATTTCGGTTAGTGCTCATTTATAAGCTGTTCCGCTACCTCAACTTTGCTACAGTGTAATAGCGAAATGTCACTTTCACAAGAAGGTAATGATGATATGAAACTCAATACTGAAAATGAAAATACGTCTTCTAACATTGCATCATATGGAACTTCTGAAGTACCTATGGAAACAGATGGAGCTACAGATGATTC
The DNA here is from genome assembly GCA_036971475.1 of Prosapia bicincta. Classification (NCBI taxonomy): domain Eukaryota; kingdom Metazoa; phylum Arthropoda; class Insecta; order Hemiptera; family Cercopidae; genus Prosapia; species Prosapia bicincta. The sequence continues at coordinate 201,703,169 of JBAIZL010000001.1, read as the reverse complement.
TGCAAATATCATAAAAAATTCAGAAGATGTTTGCGGCATTTATGAAGATATGTATAATCCTATGACGAGATCAATGACTTTTACAACAAAAAGAAACGAAGGAGAACTGATTGAAATTTTAACTGGTATATTTTTACGTATATTTTATCCACTTACAGCATGCATGGGCAAAAATATTACAGTTGGAATATTTGAAGTTTTGGGATATACACCAGGTGTTTTGTTGAACCACTATGACAAACATATATTATTTAATATATCTTCCTGGGCACATTTTCTTCATAATATTAGCAGTTTTGAACAACATATAGTAGGCAAACACAGCGGTAAGAAGACAAAGCTAATGATTAGAGAATCTGACATCGAAGTGGATAGTCTTAAAATTTATGGAAAACAGTATATACGAATAAAGGACTTTTCACAACACCATGAAAAAGTTTTGCTAACGACTAATGAATTCTATACGTTAATCGGTGTTTCGGTCGCAGTTGACAGATATTTGGAACAGTTGGTATTAAACCAGACCTTTATAAAGGAATATTTAATGAGTGCAGTTCAACAGGATAAGACAGTGTCATACGTACATCCTGATTCTACGATTATTAACCGACTCGCTCAAGAAATATCTTCATACAGGTATATAAACACACTCAAAGCTCTACCTGATTATGACACAAAACAACCTTGTGCTTCTGACTACGCACAAAATTAAAAACAGGCAACATTTAAATAAGCAAACAACTACAGACGTTGAAATTGAGAATAGTGGTGTGTAGGCCTAAAGGGGAGGTGACCACTTAAAAAAATCACCAACGCGCCTAGAACCATACAGCCTAACTATAAATGTTTACTGTGGTGGGGAAAATGGTTCATTGACAAACAAAGAATTAAAGACGAAATGTCTCGTACAACTCGTTTCAGCAGTTTCACGGATATATACGAACTTTCTGATGAAGAAGAAGATAGGAGAAACAACCATTACTTAGATCACATACGATTCAAAAGTAGGATTTTTCAAGCTGAATTTATATTAAGACCAATTTTAGAGAAACACTTATTAAAGGCTGCAGAGATGGCTGAAACATTACAGAAAAAAAATAAACGAAGCGTGAAAGAATGTGTTGTCGAGTTTCAAGCTTTTCGAGGAAATTACGATGAATTTTTGATCAAGGAGTTGGTTATACATGATATTTCATCTCTAGAGACAGATTACTTTCTATTCAAACCCCCTTACGATTTCAATCACCTAAACCAAAAGTCGGCTAGAACCAACAATTGGTTAAGTAAACGATATCATTTCATTAAGTGGTCTGAAGGTTTCACTACTTTCAATGATGTTTTCACTATTATTAAACAGTATACTAAAAACTATGATATCATATATACTTACGGTTCTGAAAAGACTAAATGGATAGATACATACACTACAGCCAAAGTTATAGACTATCCTATTAAAATAAGACAGAATTATAATTCACATAATATCTGCACCGTTGTTAAAGATCACCGACATCAAAACGGAAATTGTGCTCTACGTAATGCGCTAAATCTAAGCGTTTGTTTAAGAGCTAGAAACGTAGACGTGGGAAAGGATAAGAGGGGGTAGGCGCTCGTCAATTCTAAAAAAAAATAAACTTATAAAACCTTCAACATTTCATCATAAACGAAAATAACATCTACAGCAATATCAGTTATAAGGTTCAATATATTTCCGTACATAAGTAACTTTTAGAAAAGTGAATTTTTTTTAACAAAAAAAGACTTTCCGAAAATCGACATATCCTTCTGCATCTTCAACTTACAACAAAGTCAATAAATGCACTTTAAAGTGCATTAATGACAAATATGCGATTTTGTATCAGCTGGAAAATTGTAGAGGGGGGAAATAGAGAGGGTGGTGAGGGGAAAATAAAACAAGGGGGGATAGGATCTATAAATTAAACTGCAAGAAGTCCTAATCATCACTAACAACGCAAACTTCAAAATAGAAACATCGTGATGGCAGATAATCAAGAATAATCCCTTGTAGAAAAATTCAACCAGAGATCAAAAGCTAAAACAATTGTAACGAAAAAATGTTCAGATTTAAAGCCGTTAAAAAATTATGCTGTGTACTACTTCTGTAAAAAAGAGACGGTAAATGGAAGTGCTGTGATTGCAGTACTTGGAGACTTTCCTTACAAAGAAGAAAATGTTCCGAAACTGCAAGTCTTTTTACCGAAGAGGTTTGTTTATTTATTAATGAATGAAGACTTAGATTCAATACGTCCTGGGCAGTACTTCATTGTTTCACATGGACCTTCAGGAGAGAAATCAACTGAACTAAAACTGCATTTGTCTAATGAATAATAGTTATAGAAAGTGATTTTAATTTATATGTAGCAATATATATTCCTTATTATAGTTGTAAAAGTAGTTTTGAAAACAGTCTTTTTTTTAAAAACTCATTTGTTTGACCTTGAATGTAATTAATGTTCACCCCCACTCCTACAGTTAACTTTAAAGAGGAGCGTATATAAACTGCAAGAGCAATCAAAAAGGTACCATTTATCCTTCAGATCGACTAGCGATGGACATTGTACAAGTTAGAAAATTGCATTACCCACAATACGTGACATTTGAGTCCAGAATAAAAACCTTTGATAACGGACCACCTTTGTTGAGAGAGAAAAAAGAAGAGTTGAGTGCTGCTGGCTTGTTCTATATAAATCATTCTGACCATACTCTTTGTTACTGCTGCGGAGGCGGCCTTAAGGACTGGATGGACAAAGATGACCCATGGATTGAACACGCAACATGGCATGGTACATGTTCATTCGTATTACTAGTAAAAGGCAAGGCATTCGTTGATAGGATCAGAGAGAAGGCTGAAGTTACTAAGAAGACCACCAAGCTGCCTTCATTGACACCAGATATACTTCCTGCAGAATGTAAAATCTGTAGAGTAGAAGAAGTTCAAGTGGTCTACTTACCCTGCAGACACGTTATTGCTTGTGCGTTTTGTGGATTAGCTTGCAAAACTTGTGGTGTATGTAGAGAGACTGTACAATCTGTTATGAGAATTTATCTTTCTTAAAATTTGTAATAAGTTGTTTTGTCTAACCGCATTATTTCTTTTTAATAATACAATTAATATAGCTTATGATTTAAAATAATATGTTATGTCTTTTAGAAAAAATGTAACTTTTTGATTAGTTGTAAGCGGTACTGTAGAACCGCATTTATTTTATAAAACGACATTTGTTTGACCTTGAAAAAAGTGTAAAATGCTATTTTCTAAATAATAAATATATGTTACAACTTTATGTGTGTTTTATATTTCCCCCTTACATTCCACAGACGGGATTCATTACTGTAGAACCGCAACATGTGTTTAGTGATATAATTATTATAATTTGTAATTTAACGAACAGTTATGTGTTGCAGAAAAATGTAACTTTTACAATAGTTGTGAGCGGTACTGTAAAAACGCATTTATTTTTTAAAACGCCATTTGTTTGACCTTGAAAAAATATAAATGGTCTTTTCATAATAATAAATATATGTCTTACGAGTCCTTAGTTGATAAATAACGAAAAAATTGATTCATTAACATTTTAAAGATATGAATTTAAAAAGACAATCTTTATAAAGTACGTTTTCTTCCAGACACTCTTCTAAGCTAACATTAGTATAGGAAAGGTAACCCCCACCACTAAAGTATTTAGTATTAGACCTCCCACCAAATATTAATTTATAAATATGAGTACTTGAAGCTAAGTAGTCATTTGTTAACAGTCTGCTGAGAAGGTAACATGTGCGTTGATGAACGCTCGTCAATAATTGAAACAATGAACAGTATTAATAAAGATTAACGTATCACCGAAAAGTGACTTTTTCATAAGTGCATTTTATAGTTCCAAAACAATCATATCCTGAATATCAGATTAACTCCAATACCTATAAATACACTTTTCTTAAAGTGCATTTAATAATAAATACACTTTTCAATAAAGTGATTTTAATACAAAGAATCGCATACTATCACCCAAATATTAAATGCATTTTCTCCCTAATTCTCCAGTATTCATTGGGGCCGCTAAATTCGTATTCCATTAAATACACTCAGATCCAAATACTACTTTTACTACAAAAACTTAAACGCACTTTTAACTCAACTACCTCCCCCTCACCCCCCTCATGACGTCACACACTCACACTAATACCACCCTCTCACGTCACACACACCTACGCACCCGCAATCACACACAATTTTAAATTTTTTAATTTTTAGCGGCCCCAATTTAATACTACTCACACACACACACACACACACACACACACACACACACACAAACACACACACACACACACACACACACATACATACACACACACACACACACACACACATATATATATATATATATATATATATATATATATATATATATATACGTTAATTTTCTTAACTGAAAATTTTGGGAATTGTTTTTCACACGTAATTTTATTTATAAAGAAATTATATTATTTTTCGAATTACCATTTTATTTTGCTTTTGAGATTTTTTAGCTTCGTATTCAAGCATTTGTCCATTATGTGCTATAAATGTTTGGAATGTGATCTATTCCCGTATTTTCCGTGTTCTTGATCTGATATGAGTTTGCTTGTTTATTTCAATAGGTATCCTATTATGAACTATTGGCAACCGTTTTATGCATATATTCTTCCTAAAGAAAAAAGTAGCAAGATGGAACAGTTTGCCTTATTTGTATAAAAAAAAAAACTATCTGTACACGAAAGACGTGAACTAAGTAAAACTACGTCTGATGGACAGTGGAGAAAATTACTTGTAAATCTTTCAAATTCAATTTCGGCTGTTTGTTAATTCCCATAGTGACAGTGAAGCACAAGTCAAGAGATAGGATCTGGCGATAGTTTCTTATGCATTTATAATACATTTACTTTGGCAATTTGACTAAAATAAAAAACTTAGACTTTTCAAGAAGTATAGTGTGAATCCGATTTATTGGCCTTGACAGACCGAAGTAGGAGAGACGGGGGTAGAGGGCCAGTATAAATACTTTCCTACAAACATGATAAGGGCTGTCAAAACACTGACTTGCATAGGACCGTGGATATTATATAAATTAGGTTCGTAATCAAAATAATAAACATGCTTGAAGTTGTTGATGTATCGAGCATTCTAAATTTCTATCATATTTTCAGAAGTAGTAGTGCACGCAAGGTTAAGTGTTCCTCGCTATAATACAATACACTACTGTAATACAATTAATATCCTAAACTCTTTTTTAATCAAAACTGTTTTTGAAATCTGCTATTGCATGTAAATATAGAACAAAAAAAAATTGTTTATAGAACAAAAAAAACATTATTCGTATTGTTTAAAAAGTAACTTTTCTCAGTCATAATCCTATGTATTCAGTTACCATTACTTTATTACAATTACACTATTGTGTGAAATGTTTTACACCTATACCTCACTTGGTCCTGTTTTTATTACAATGACCGAACATTGTTCGTACTTTTTCAATTTATACTATTAGCTCACACTCTCCTTATACATATCTTGCTGGAAATTTCAATCGTTAATAAAATACTTCTTATTCATCCACGTTCACATTTTTATTAAGCTTGAAGTGAAAGACACTTGATGTTAATACAGTTTCCAAAAACTAATTCATAAATTAAATTTCATTATGAATTATTTTAGTTTTATATGGGAGAAAAACTTTTCACAAAAAAGGGTTTTGTATGCAATATAGTTATTTCGTCCCATTTGGCTTGAAATAAGTGACAATATATTATTTCATAAAACATCTGATTTTATGTTATGGTTATGTGATAGAGCAGTTGTTTTAACGCATAGGTTATGCTACTTTATAATAATTGTAAATGTTTAAAAATATTTAGTAGAACAACTATTTATAAGCCTATATGTTTAAATGCCGCACGTACCTGATTAGATTGTAATACACTCTGCTACCGATAAACCTGTTCACATTCTCTTTGTACCAATTTGAACCTATTATAGTATGATTTATATTTTAAATAATAAAAATACATTATTTTATTTATTTAAAATTTATTGTTTATCTTAATTTTACATTTAAAATCAGACAGGTTTAACGTGTTTTGAAATCCATCAATATTTAAAAATAAAAACCTCTTAAAGCTCCTGTGATCGTGTTATAGTTTATGGAAGGAGAAAATACCTCGGTTTGTGTTATCATTTTTCGGGCTAGATTTACATTTAATAGTTTAGGCAAAGACATATACTTATATAAATAGGCTGTTTTCATTACTCGTAGTTATATTACTTTCTAGGAGTAACAATAAATTTATCAATTTATATTTTAGGAAATTTTACTCTAACTAGAACAACGTAATTATACAGAAATATATATTTCATTTTCTCAAGAAAAACACCAGATTTATCTTTCACTTTTGTGGAAAGAGGTTCAATTGAATTCATTAAATAAGTATGTTATTCAACAGATATATTAACAATACAAGAAGCTAATGTTTAGATTTGTTTATAGAGGTTTTCACTTTGGAAGGACGGGCAGCATTGCCAAATTATTTTAATTAAAAAATACCAGGGTAATACCGAAGTATTTATTATGAATAAACCATTTCTATATTTAATCTTTCACTGAGAGCTATAATTGAATTGTATAAAACGTTCAAACCCAAGAATCCAATATGGATTGGCCGGTTGCGTGCTCCAGTCGTGGTGACTTTAACGATTCTAGCCATGATAAAAGGATTTCTGGTTAAACTAAACGAAATATGGGAACACGGCACCTAATCATTAAGAAAATTACAGCATATACTTTCGCGAGTATTGATTTTCTATGCGTTACCTGATTTATTCCTCACGACAAAAAAATTCCTGTACTACTTTTAATATTTTCTGTGTCTCAAGTCGTAAATTTATTTATCCTGGGTAAAATAAAATAATATGTAAGACTATTAAGGTTTTATATTTACTGGTATTTGATATTTTATACGGGGTCTAGAGAATTTTTAACTTCCCTGTAAGAACCTGCATACTTGTGTCACTTCTCCTGGAGTACAGAGCTTCACAACCTTGCTTAGCTTTTACCTAGGTTGCGGTGGAGAGCAAAGACTCGTTTTTTCATAGGCATTGGTAGACCTACAACAATCGACAACTCCTTGAATCTATTAGGGCAATCATAGTATAATAGTCAAGATATATTTAGGCCAACGTTCAATTTTTATTTAATCATAACTATTTCAAAAACAAAAAACTCAACTAAAATGTAACTAACTATTTGGAACATATTAGTGCTATTTATGAGTATTATTAAGAAATAATACTCAAAAACTTCTAGTAACAAATATTTTCCAAACAAACTATCGCACATTTTGTTAGCAAAATCTCAGAGGTGTATCGTAAAACTCTATGTATGATTTGAACCGGCACTGACCAGAAAAATATTTTAAAAAGATATATTAAAGACGTTTTATAAAAATTTGTGTAAATCCTCTATAACTAAAACAGGAGCTATAATTTTGCTTAGAAAATGGAAAACTATTGTCTTAATTATAGTGTTAGTTAAATGACATAATGTTAGTTGAATAAACATAAATGAAAGTTACCAAATTGAACCATTAGCTACGTTTCGATGATAATTCTATCATCATCAGAGAATTATTTATTATTTAAATGAAAATAAGCAATAGCATCTTCTAAATAATGCATCATAAGAAATAGTTAGCATCAATATATATTTTAAAAGCATTGTTTTGGGCGCTAGAGGGATTGTCGATGGAGTAAATAATTTTATAGCCAAGTCTACAGAAATGTTTAATTAAGAAAAAGGTGAATTTGGTGCAATATTTCCTAAACATTTGTTGTCAGAAGCTCCTAATAATATTTTCATTTCAAAAATTGGTATAATAATACATAGCTTTATATGATCGTCATATTTAATTATTTGTATGGGAGTTATCAAAGGATAAATAAATTATTATAATTAATAACTAATCAAACTATTTAATAATAAATCTTTCCTTAATATTGTTCAATAAATAATGTAACATGACCTATGTGTTAAAACGGTTGTTTTACAAAATAACTTACAACAAAAAATCAGCTGATGTATGAAATCATATGTTTTCATGTAATCCCCTTTGAGGTAACCCGTTCTGTAATCAGATGACGGAAATACACTGACGTGAAACTGTATGTTTATATCCATCAAATTAGTTTTTGTAGAGTTCGCGATAAAAGCTTTCACTTCAAAAACAGTTTGCCAGATAAATTCGATAAATCGTTAAAATACGTATTAAATTACTTAACGCCCAAACCGAACGTAACAAAACTTGAAATATAAGTCAACTGAGTGCATTCGATAAAGCATTGTTCACCTTACGAAAGAATTCGTTTTACGACTTTATCACAGATACAGAAACAATTTGAACGACAAGTTATAACGCCAAAGATTTAGTGTAAATTTATAGTTAGGCTCGTAGCTTTATAAAACTCTTCTTCCCACAGATCGTCAATCTTCTAGCCTCCATCAACGTTCACATCGCACCCAACCCAAGCACAGATCGTCAATCTTCTAGCCTTCATCAACGTTCACATCGCACCCAACACAAGCACAGATCGTCAATCTTCTAGCCTTCATCAACGTTCACATCGCACCCAACCCAAGCACAGATCGTCAATCTTCTAGCCTTCATCAACGTTCACATCGCACCCAACCCAAGCACAGATCGTCAATCTTCTAGCCTCCATCAACGTTCACATCGCACCCAACCCAAGCACAGATCGTCAATCTTCTAGCCTTCATCAACGTTCACATCGCACCCAACACAAGCACAGATCGTCAATCTTCTAGCCTCCATCAACGTTCACATCGCACCCAACCCAAGCACAGATCGTCAATCTTCTAGCCTTCATCAACGTTCACATCGCACCCAACCCAAGCACAGATCGTCAATCTTCTAGCCTCCATCAACGTTCACATCGCACCCAACCCAAGCACAGATCGTCAATCTTCTAGCCTTCATCAACGTTCACATCGCACCCAACACAAGCACAGATCGTCAATCTTCTAGCCTCCATCAATGTTCACATCGCACGCAACCCAAGCACAGATCATCAAGTGCCTCTTGTCTATGCTAATGAGTAAGCTTAATGACTTACACCTACTCTAAGTGTTGAGTATACTGATGTGTTTAATGCTTTGCTTAATGCATTGCTGAGGTTACAGAGTGAGTAAACGAGAAGTAATACAGTTAAGGGGGATGTTTCATTATTATACTCTACAACATTTCTGAGTAAAACAGTAGTGATATCACTTCCTTTTGATAAAGCATTTGTTGAAAAAACATTGTTTATTGGCTTTTATTGTTTAAAGATTTTAAATTTATTTAAAATCTCTTCCATGAAGGAATAAGTATGTTTATTTTAAATTGCTTTTTGTAGGTATAATGTGCGTTTTATATTATGATATACATTGTTTGAATCTACAGTAAATGGATGTGATCTTATTACACAGTTATTTGAAGTGATATTTAATGAAATCTAACCAATAATGTGATACTTGGTTTAATTATTTTCATGTACTATAATATCAACATTCAGCGAGTAATATCGGTAAATAAATTAAGAGAAAAAATTAATTTACATTTAAATGTACTAAGTTAAATGTTGATATTATTATTTTCAACAATAAAACCCTACACAAAAATATAATGAAATGCAAAATAAAATACATTTATAAAGTTATATCTAATGACAATTAAATGGCCCACCTTCAGACAGGTTACTTGTTGCAGCAAGGCTTTGGAGATGATACTGTGTTGGTAATATAGTTAAAGATATCAATTTGTAAGCATAGTTTCATTTAATCAAAAATCGAGAAAAACATGATTAAACTATTTACATATAGAGTTAGTAGTATCTTACACTTGGTCAGGAGTATATTTCTTAGAATTTTGGTAGAGAACAAAAATACACAAGATTTCTTTCTATATCTCGGAGGTCATAATTCCTTCCCATAATCTCTCTCTAAACATACCCTTTTACGAAGGGATGGGTATAATCAGACCTAGCACCTCTAAAGCAAAATGCCATAGAAGATATAAAATATGGGACGGTGGACTTCAATAATAAATATTATTTGAGCGAGATATACGAACTCTTTTTATAGATTTTATCTAATGATATTTAAATTGTCCTGCTACCATCTTCAAACGGCAACATGCAGCAAGAATGCTTAGAAGATAAATATAATGTCGTCGAAATGATTATAAAGATGTATTTAGATATAAATTTGTAAGTATGGTTTATTTAGTATACATTAGAGTAAATTGTTTGGTATTAAAGTTTTTGTTTTCAATGGAAATTATATTTTATTAGTGCACGATTTAAACGTAAATTAGAAGGTAGTATTTTTAAAGCTATAACCTTCTGATTAGCTCCATAATTATTTATTGTATAATGACAGAGATTTCGAGATTTGTCAGTATGGTCGAGTTGTAGAGTTTCTTCTACGTCATCAAGAGGATAATTCTCAGAGCTTTGGTGGTAATTAAAAATAAATGACAACAACTTAAAGCAACTGTGGCGTAAATGTTTATATTATTTAAAACAACCTCTCGCCACAAATTCAACAATTTTTTTTTTTACCTTATGTACATTTCGACTACAAAGTAATCATCTTCAGAGGTATTTTTACAAATACCTAACTTAGTTATTTGTAAAAATACCTCTGAAGATGATTACTTTGTAGTCGAAATGTACATAAGGTAAAAAAAAAAATTGTTGAATTTGTGGTGAGAGGTTGTTTTAATTAATATAAAAATAAATGAGTATTCTTTTCATACCTTGGAAAGGATCATTCTTTTTCACAAACTTTCCCTATACTTACTCTTCACTAACCTATCCCTCTACAAGGATTTTACGGGTATCTTCCGCCCTAGCACTCCTAAAGCTAAATACCACATATAAGATTTAGCTTTTCAAACATTTTTTATGGTAACCATCAATAATAAATAACAGTAGAACTAGTTTTATATTATTCATTTAAGTTTGCAAAGTTGGTAATGCAACTCCCACAGAGCGAAATGTTACAATTGGGAAGATTTACGAATGGAGAGCTCGTACAAAACGTTGCATAATTTTCCACTTAGTGAGGATTTCAATGTTGTTATTATTTATAATCATTATTTCAAAGTTCTTTTAAAACCAAATCTGCAATGTAATACATTTTAACCAATAAATCTCGTGTAAAATAGTGAAAGGGAGGAAATAAAACCCCCTACGAAAAATTGACAAACTGATGGTATTAAAAATATCTTACTTTTGACTTAAGTTTAGCCTGAGGTATCATAAATAAATTATTTAAACCCTTTTTGATGATTTATATTAATTTTATATCGTAACTAATGACGACAACATAGGTAAGAAACCAGTTTGGTGATATTACATAATACATTATGGGAATTAAGATATAGAGCTTTAATTTTTATACTTAGTTATCTTTACAATGTTTTGGAAAAGCTTCTTTTGAAAGTTCAGAATGGATCTCTGATGCAATGTATAATTAATTATAATGTAAGTGAAGAGCAGACAAGGTTTTACTAAATTATAAGAAAATAATAGTTTAGGCTATTTTTAATCAGTAATTTTTGCAAAATGGAAACTAATAAAGATTTTAAAATGAATGTGGTAAACTAATTTTAAATTTTAATATAGATCTACCAAAGTGGTTAAAATATCCAGTCTTGTGAAAAGTGTCTGAGTTTAAATTCGTTTTCAATTTAAGGAAATAAATTTTCGATTGAAAAAATTACCATCGGACATAAATTGTACAGCTCATATAAAATGTTCTGTTGTAGATAAGAAGCTGAATACACCATCCACGATAGTTCCCCATGAGTGTAAAAGGATTTCCCTCTTATTAAAAGCCTCTTTGTCTTAAGGTATGCTCACAGTAATTTCCGACTACGTCACTAAGTAATGAAACTCTGCCTTTTTGACACCTCCTGGCGTTAGTTGTTTATAAACGCAGTCTTAAACTCTGGGTACACAATCGTTTAATATAGATATTTATTCCATTTTTATGTATGGTTTATTTTCTAACTTTCTTTGTTTATACGTTATTAAGATAATGCGCTATCGTTTATTTAGGGTTGTTTTATTCTAATTTTCGTATTTTTGTTTTCCAGGAAAAAACCAATTGCGGTGATCCAGCACCAATCAATAGCAAGGGATAAAGTAAAATAGTTTAGATAAAAGAAAATAAATATAATAAAACTTAAATAGTACAAAATTTAAAAACATATCATTATTAATATAAAAATAAATTTATATATATATATATATATATATATATATATATATATATATATATATATACACTATATATATATTAAATATGGTGATATGTTTTCTTGTAATATAGTTAATAAATTAAAAATATTTCAAAAACAAGAATACTTTAATGAATATATTTATTCAAAGCTTTTCGCCGATAAAATATTACCAGTAGCTTCAGGAAAATAATTATCTAATAAAATATTTTTACAAAATTAAATCAGATGTGCTACAAACGACCATATGTTTATAGGTATTGCACTTTATGTATTTTTTTCTATAACATCAATGACCTTATAAATAGTTTGGTGCCTTGATCTCACTTGAATTTGTTTATCAATTAATTTGTCTTTAACTTTATGCTTATAAATTTCCAATGTTTCAAATATATTCATTTTTAATCCTTTATTTAATTCTTTTATTAATTTCATATTTTCTATTTCCGGATACTCGTGTAAATTATTAATACAATACGTAGCCAAATTTGATTTGTATATGTTAGGTTTGATATAAGCCTTTAAATGTTCTTTGTATCTTTCTTTTAATTTCTTTTTTGTTTGTCCTATATATAATTTATTACAAGTTTGACATTTTTAATTATATACTCCATTTCTTTCGTGCCTATTTTTTTGATTTTTGTTATTGTTTATTAAATTTTTAATTTTATAATCAGTTTTATATGTAATTTGTAAATTTGTTTCCTTAAATAATCTTGTAATTTTATTTATTTCGTTACCAGTGAATGTAAAAGTTGTCCAAATATTTTCTCTCTTTTTAGGTACAAAGTTATTTTCGAGTTTCGGTTTTCTTATTATGTTAATTTTTAATTTATCTATAGTTTTTCTTTTATATCCATTTTCTAAACCAATTTGATATATTTATATTTTTCTCTTTTATTTGATCATTTAAGTAAATCTTTTATTTGATGGGGTAAAAAGGTCCAGATAAATGCCTGTGCCCAATCGAAAATAGATTTAAAAAGTTTTATATATTTACAAAACCTCCTAACGTTTTCCAGTACTTTAAAATCAATAAAATATTTCCTAGAAATTATATTTGTATTTATTCAATAAAATCACGTCCCTTGAAGTGTACGAAAGAGTATTGATTATTTTTTTCAATATTTCTCTCGCGTTCATTTTATTTGTGTTTACTTTTAATTATTCCCCAAAATGAAAAAAGGTTTTAATCCAATACGCTTCTGAAATAACTGAAATTAATTGAAATATCTGATTTGCTCCTGAAAGCATACAAAGAAACGTAATATTAAACAGTATTAATAACACAGCGATGTCTCCAACAATGAGACGTTTGTTGCATTTACTGCGATATCCAACGGACAATTACGTGACCAGACTGTTATATCGAATGGAATCTGATAGTAATACTGTAGAAATGTAGTCGTGCAATTGTTTCAGTAAAATTAATTTATAACATTACCCTTTCATCGCTTATGGAGTTTAATGTAATTTGTTGCGGAAACTAGACGTAATAGAATGATATTTAGCACAACTGGTGTAATTTATCCTACTTTCAGAACATGTACCAAACAAGTACACGAAGTTGTATGTTATTATCATGCTATTGTAGATAGCCAGAATAATTATCTAAATGCCCATATGTTTAGGTTTTTGGGGGTAAATGTAATCGTTCGATTAATTTAAGCTCTAATATCTGCTCTGGGCAGCCCTTGGAATGCAATCTTCATCCCGGTTGAGATTAAGTCTTTCTCATGTAGGCGACTTTGACCACACGATGAAGAACCTTGTCCTGTTGCCTCTACTACGGAAACATTGAGTAGCTTCCTTAGCCTTAGCGAATCATTTTAGTGTCCCGTATACTTCTTCTTGGTATTGGTGTAAAAGTAGACTCTCAGTAAGTGCCCTATAGATAGTATTTCTACTCCAGTTACATGATCTAGTGTACACGTGATACATTTATTTCCCCTATATCCTTTATCGGAGGGGTGTATCCGCTTAGTTGACTAATCCTATAACCACAATTAACGATAATCCAACATCTAAAATTTTCGATTCCGATTTCGATTCTCAAATTTTTCTTTCAATTCTATATTCTTATGTCTATTCTCGATAGTTTTAAGTTATTTAGGCTACAACCAATTAGCGTGCACCATGATTTAGAACTTTTCATTTAATGTATTTATTTCTGAACTCTACGGGTTAAACTATGAAATATATTTTTCAAAGCTGTGAGTTAAATAAGCATTTATAACGTAAAATATCTGCTTTGAACATAAATAAGGGGAAAGCGATGTTTAGTATACTTTCTGGATGATCCGGACTCTCTGTATTCCGGACAGCTGTTATTACAATCTAATCCGGGTTACTTGGCATATTTATCAAACTATCTCGAAACACTATGTTTTAAATTATTCTAACCCAATTGATTCGAAATGACTATATTAGTACCTTGCCGCTTTTGTAAAACGTTTTTGTACCATATAAATCCAAAACTAATTAATTATCGTTAATTTACATTAAAAAAAACTGTATTAAAATCAATTGTCATCCACTACAAGTTTAAAAAAAATGTATTTGATCTTGAGTGGATGAATAAAATGTATTTTATTAACGATTGGAAATTTGAACAACATGTACATAAGGAGTGTGTGACCTGTTAGACGTAATTTAAAAAGCATAATGGTGTATCTTAATAGAATTTAAAATTATATTTATAGCTTTTTATTGCTTATTTTTACGAGCCGACTTAACTTTAAACTTTAAACATCCTAAAACAGACAAACATTTCAACAGCAGATTTAATTATTAGATTATATTACCTAATATATCATTTAATTGGGTTTAGTTATAAAATCATTACTATATTAAAAATAAGTTAGTATTGTTTAAAAACATACAGTATATTAATTGGAATTTATATATTGTTTAATGTGTGTAAAAGATGTACGAAAGCTATATGTATGCTGAATCTACACTACCTGCTACTTTAGTTTCCGGTAAACTAAGCCAGTACAAAATGTATTGCACAGCTAGCGTCGCGTTCACAGCCTTTTATATTTTTTAATTTAGAAATATAAACAATTAAATTGAAGCTTGTTAGGGAATTAATCGCACAGGTGAAATAGAATCTGTTTGATAAATGCACTATTAATTCTTTCATCCGTCGGAATTCTATTAAACCCGTTTGAAAGTTTTTGTCCTAGTTCCTCTATGTGACTCTGATTTAAATGCAAATAACCACTCTTGAATGCCGTAATTTATAACACCGTTTACTTTTGAATACGTTTTCCTGCTGTTTATTTGTGCATTGCAGTTCTTTATGTTATAGGTTTGCTTTTATTCCACGACTAGAAAAAACGACCTCTAAACGTTGCTCCCTGAATGGAGGTTATGTAAATTAATATTTACAATAAATAACTAAACGTCGCAGACCGAGTGTTGTGCTAATAACGTTTCTATAACAAACGTTTTGCAGAACATATGTGAAATTATTCGTATTTTTAAATTTATGTATCGTATTTTTGTTTGTTATTATACCTTTTTATTTAATTACGTCCGATGTTTCCTTAAATGCTTTTAATTTTGCTATGAAATTAGTTTCATTCAGAGGTAGTTTCCAATTACAAGATTTAAAGTAAACAGATTGATTTCAAGGCTTCGCTGGGACTTATACATTTCTGAAATATCCTAGCAAATTATACTTGAGCTTTTCCCGTCAAAAGGAGTAGTAGACGACCTGGAGATAGTAGAGGGCATAAACAATAAAGGTTCTATCAGATTGTATAAATTAGAGTAGATCTTTCCAAAGAACAATCAGTGGGGGCTAGAACAATATTTGGGCCTAGTCGCGAGCCACGCCAATGTGTCGGGCAGGGTCCGAGAAATCTATTTCGAAGGGATTTACAGGGAGGTATAGATTGCCCTCACATTCAAAAAGAGGCCCCTCCCCCGGCAACGTTTCAAACATTCGGTGCATTTTTAGGCTATACGACGACTTCAACTGATTAATACACTGATCCAACTTCATAAAACCTTATTAAAAAAAAACTTGAAAATTGCGTGGTACACTCGGTTCTATTAGTTAATATGTAAATTTATGTTAATTCAGCCGAGGTTTTTCTTGTGTGACAAAACTGTATTTCTAAAAGAAATTAATAATTTTAATTCATTAATACTCTTTGATTTGAAAAACCGAGACAAGTTTAATATGAGTTACACTGTTATTCATTAGGTTAAACGTACACGTCTAGCCACTTTATGAAGCTAGATTAAATGCTATTATTAAAACCAATCTTACATCTTGTTCCGCCGGAGCGGCGCGAATGGGCCAGTTTGCCTCGCACATACTCTTGGTCGTCATTTTCCTAAGAATATTTTCAATATTGCATTTGACTCTCAATATCCCACTGGGCACGAGTTATTTTGTATATCTAAATTATTTTTCCTCGCGCTGACTGTTGTTGTAATTCACATTGTAAACAAACAAGTAATTCGGCGATACACTACGGTTGTGTAAGACAACAGATGCGTCTGTAAACCGATTAGTAACCCACCTTATGTCTTACCTACCTTATGGAGAAACGTGAGCGAGCCTAAGCGAAATCAAACGGATAAAACAATTGAAATATTTTTTAATTTCGGGCCTCTAAATTAAAAAAACAGTACGACGGGCAACCTGCGACCCCATTTGCCCGTTTGACGGACCTGATTCGCGAGGTCGGAATACTTTAAATTTAATGGGTGTGATCTACGCATTTCCAATTTTGCACATCTAATTTCACCCAAATTAAACTCAAATTTTATGTCTTTCTTGAGAATAATAATTTGCAGCTGTATACAGTTCTTGAAGACATACTAAACAAGTATAAAATTAAAGCATTTGCACCTCTCACAAATCCGTGTGAGTATAATAGCTCCGGAACTGCAAGTGGCTGAAGTGTTTGGAAAGGAAGACAATATATCACTACCTAATGCATAAAGCGTTTAGAAGCTTCCGAAATATTTCATTCTATTTACAGCGTCTCGCTGGGAGTTTGTTGCCCCACTTTTGTTTCTTATTGAAAGAAATATTACTCGAGTAATATCTCGGTTAAATTTTGCTCCATACTTCTTTAATATTGCGTAACATATAACTTCCGGTGCTATAAAAAAAATTATCTAGACATTTTTCAAAATTAATTCTCTAAAATTAATATTAAAAGCAAATTTTTCAATAAATATATCATAACAAGATCTAATCATATTTTATTTCTTTGGCAATGTAATATTGTGTGGAAGCTATTGGGCACTTAAACCCTAATAGAGGTATTTTGTTTAAGGATCCTAAATGTTAACTTATATATAGTGAGTTCTTGTTTTACTTGTAAAAAATGTAATAATTTTTATCAAGCTGATAGTGCAGGTGTGGGAAAAGCTTTAAGCATTAACTCTCTTGTTGATGTAACGAATTTTTACAGCTAATAACAGCTATGGTAATTATTAAATATAAATAGCAAAATGTAATGGCAACCGCAAAACACGAAAAATGTATTAGAGTAATTGCAATAATTTTAATGAATAATGTGAAGCTGTACAAAGGTTTTTGTCACTGGGGCGGAATAGGAACACTCTCGAATCTTGCATCAAAAACTTCTCTAAGGTTGTTCCAAGTTTGTTTAATTTTTCCTGGAAGTAAATAACTAAAATTATGCATGGTTTAGAGCTTGTTTTATGAGATCAAAAGCCACCTAGGATGTGCGTTAGACTAAAATATTTCGTATATAATGTAAATATATGCAATACTAGCAGAGTAATCGTACGTCGTACCGGGTGTACGTATATTTATTTGTGTTTGTATTGGGGGGGAATTTAATTTAATAAAGTTATTAATAATAAAGTTCCAACTCTAGTTTATAAATTTATCTATTATTGTCTTGAAAAATCTAGGAGAAGGAAACGTTTCTGCTTGTAACATAACTTTTGTAAAGTATAACTAACCTTGAAAGATGAATATCAACAAACAATTATTATCAGTTGAATAACACTGCATTGGTCGCGCGGATTACTATTGTAATCCAGGGGTAAATGTTTGTATACCATTTTGAGTTGGTAAGATTTATTACCTTTCACACACTCATCCCCACTGTTACCAGTCAAGTAGAAGGGTTGTAAGTTGTCACGTTATTTTTTCTGAATATTTTCAACTCATCTGGATTACAACACTAATCCTCGGGACCACCTATGACTTGAGCCATATACATTGAGTTAGATTATTTTGCTTTTTAAATAGATATTTTGTTAATCTTTTGTGAAAACAATATTATAATTACTAACACATTTATCTGTAAACAATGTCTGAGCCACAGCGTGAACAAATACGACGCTGGCTTGCCGAAACCGAAAGTGGTAAAGAAAGTTATTTAGGCTGGCCTAACACATGACCTAACTTAGTTTTATGTTATATATTACTTTTGTGCTTAAAAAAATGCTTTTTACATTTGTTTTCTATATAACCACTTAAGCAATCTAAAATGCTTACAAGATATGTTTTTAAAATATTTATATTTTAAAAAGCTATTTTATAGTGGATTACAATAGTAATCCCCGTGACCACTCAAGTTACACATTTACGCGCAACCACTGCAAGTGGTTGTTAAGCCAAGTATAATATGGAAAATAGATAATTAAGTTTTCAATGCTAGGGGGGCAGTCCCCTGACTGAATCTCTACTTTAAAGAAAAGGCTATTTGTTAACCAGGAACCTTAAGACGGTTCATGTAAAATTTCATCTCAATGGCTCCTGTAGTTTTTTACGTGACTTCAGTAACAGACACACACACACACACACACACAACGCACACACTCACTTACACAGACACGCACACAAACACAAACACACACACACACACACAAACAAACACCGGTGATATAAAGAACTCCTGCAGTTGATAAATTAAAGACATCATGTAGTTCAACAGCTATGCTATTTAATATATATAAATAGCAATACGTAATGGTAACAGCAAAATACGAAAAATTTAATAAAATAATTAAAAGGGTTTTAATGAATAATGTGAAGCTGTAAAAAGGTTTTTGTCACTAGGGTGGAATACGAACATCCTCGAATCTTGCATTAAAAGCTTCTCTAAGGTGCTTCTTAGTGGATACAAGCATGTTTAAATCTTCCTTGAAGTCAATAATTAAAATTATGAATGGATTTGACCTTGTTTTGTGTAATCTAAAGCAGCCTAGAAAGTTTAAGAAAGTAAAATATTTTATATATAATGTAAATATATGCAATACGAGCAGAGTAATCGTCTTTCGTACAGGGTGTACGTATATTTATTTGTATTTGTATGGGAAAAATTAATTTACTGAAATTATATCGCAATAATGTTCAAACTCTAGTTTATAAGTCTACCGATTATTGTCTTCAAAAATTCAAGGGAAAGAATCGCTTGTGCTTGTAACATAACTTTTGTAAAGTATAGCTAACCTTGTAAGATGAATAACAACAAACAATTATTATCAGATGATTAGGCCAAGTATAAAATGGAGTATAGATAATTGACTGTTAATGGAGATTTCATGGCCAGTCGGGCATTACCCTGAATAAAGTTCTAAATAAATAAGGGCTATATGTTAACCAGAAACCCTAAGAATGTTCATGTAAAATTTCATCACAATGGCTCAAGTAGTTTTTACGTAATTTGAGGAATACACACACACACTCACACACAATATATTATTTTTAAATTATAATATAGATTTAATAAATATATATTGCATAAAATATATATAAAATATTTTTTTAAATATTATATATACGTCGTCAATACAAAAATCTTTATTAGGTTTCAGATGCGTTTCGACAACAACGTTGTCGTCATGACTGATAAAACACAGTAACGGTAGAGTCACCAAGCGTTGATCATGTTTCATAACGAATATTATTATTTTACAATGGGGTAATAACAGTAAACACTGTATTGAAACTATTTTTATATTAATAAATATCTTTTATCAAATTCCAATCATCTATAAATAATTTGCTACACAAAGTTTAAACTATCTATATATTTTTTTAGATATTTGGATTGGTTAGAATTTTAGAAAAAAAAATACCTGGCAGTGTTGAAATTCCTACAGAATTCGGAGAATTTATTATTTCTTTTACAGACTGGCCCAAAGATAAAATAGGCGCCCCCGTTTAAATTTTTTTTAAATAAAAGTAATTTTACAATGCTCGTGTAAAACTTTATTATCTGATACTTTCTTTAAATATAATACTACCTTAGTACAATACAGTTAAAATAAAAATCCACGTGATATTCTGTAGGCATAGCTATACATACGATTAGCTGCAATGAATTGTAATGTAATGTATACATAGTGCTGTTTTTAGAAGAGGTTTGATTCTATATTTTCTTGTATATGTGTGTGTTCTTGTGTAATGAGGTTAGGTGGAAAGTTTGTAACAATTTTAATTTTTTGGAAATTTTCGTCAATGTTTTATTATTTATCAATATTTCTTAAGACTATGTAAATTGCCCAGTTTGTATTTTGTATTGCAAAATGTACTTCAGAAAAATATATAAATACTACTCTAAATCATTTTAAATTACAATACAATAATAGAAATGAAACAAGAAAACCAATTTGTCATAAGGGCGATAATTTCTTTACAGAAAGTAATTGTTGACCAATTAAAAGCGTTCGAGTTTAGAATCGCATTTTGTATTTTAATTACATTACAAATATAAACTGACATTGAGTCTATTTGGTAACTGAATATCGTCTGAACAAATCGTACCTAAGGAAAGCTTTATTGATAAATAATTACTTTGCTGAGCTTGAATCCTATTTGTTGTTAATTATATTTCAATCTATGTTTTGATAAATGGCGCCATGAATCTGACAGTCCAAACTCAGGACATTAGTCAACATTCCTTGAAATCAAGGTCGGGGCGAATAGAGCAAAACACGCTTAATGACCCTCGTTGCCTCCAGGCGTGGATAGCTAGGGGTAGTGTTATGTAAATGTATCTTTTTCAGACTAATATCCATTCCTCCCCAACTGACAATTATGTAACTTGTGAAATACTGTACCTAAAATTACTAGTGAAAAGACGGATTGTCGTAACTATTCGATCTAATAAAAGCAGGCAAATTATAAGAAATAGAACAAAATAGCTTTACTGCAGCGCAAATACAACACATTATTCATAAGTATACTGTGCTGGATAGGGGGGTTTGAGGTGTTGTGGATGAATATATTACTGTCGTTGTTGGTTTTCTGTACATTTTGAAGCTGTATTTTTTGTGTAAAGCTTTTTGTTATGGTGCCTTCAAGAAAGTTTAGTAATCGGTTAGTTTAAATTTCTGAGATAAACTGGTGGTATTTTGATCGTGGTGGTAATGAGCTTTTCGCATTTGAGGTTGTTCCCTTTGTACAGTGTTATGACATCATCAACCTACCTGTGCCAGTTTAGATTCATGCTCCAAAGACCTACGAAAGTACCAACGACCACAGAAAACATAAACAAAGAAATAGACACCATTAAACGCTTAACATATACAAAAGGATTCAACTCACAATAATTGTACAATATATAGAAAAAATACCGAAAAACAACGCTACAGGGAGGGGAAACAAATTTATCGCAATACAGAAAATCAAATAAAAAAGCCTACAAATTCCAAAAAAGGTACAAATTAGCATTTAAAACTAATAATAAACTACAATACAAAATACAACACAATACCAACAACAAAGATAATGTTAAAGGATTATAAATACAGAAAGTAAAATGTACAAACTGCAACCAATAGGCTACTACATAGGGCAAACAGGTCGCAACTTCCAACAAAGATTTTAAGAGCACATAGAATCAATGAAACAGAACACCGATTCAGCATTCGCCAATCACCAAAATAAAACATGCCCCACAGACATTAACCACAACCTAGAAATCTTACACGTCAACAAAAAGAAATACATCATAACACACTAGAACAGAGCGTCACGTAAACTCCCCTCCCTCCTAAGTCAATTGATGCAATCCCCACCATTTTGAGATACTCCTACTGCTCACTACAGAGCAATGAAAACTAAGAGGTTATTATGCACTACCCCTTATTTCAACCTATTTATAACGTCATTTTAAACATTGTGTTGACAAATACTTGCGTAGCAAAAACCATGTACTCAAAAACATAAAATAACTTTTATTAACGTGTAAGAATAAAATTGTTCAAATCCTCATGAGCATAAAAACATATTGTCCACTTGCGGAGCCCGTGCGACTACTACTGCCCGCCGTGCTTCTCATTCTAGTGTTTGTAACTAACGTGTGTAATAAATATGGAGTGAGTGAGATGCCTTGTGGTAAAGTTTCTTAATATACGTTGGATAAGTTGTGATACAAACGGCACATTCAGGTCACTATATATTGTTTTTAGTTTGGTGCACCTGGTCGCTCTAGTTTGAATTCAGAGAACTTTGTTTTGTAAATGATATCGTGTGCTACTGGGTGTCTCAAGCACTTCCTCATACACGATATTGAATAGGCGATACAGTAAGTAGTGTTTACTCTGTAGACGTTCTTAATGTACGAGAACTCGCCTTACTGAACTTTAGAGAATGTCAACTGATGCACTTGACGGGTTTAATTCGTGTAAGGAGAATAAAAGTGTGTAGTTGAATTAACCCTTCGCTCTCCAAAGTTTCAAATTTGACTCAATTGTATTTTTTATGGTGCAATTTGTCAATGTAATTTTCTTGTAGAGAGTGAAAGTATCTGAACACTTAATATTTCCCTTTCCAAAGCTTCGGATGTGACTCAGCTGTATTGAATGCATTTATCTCACAGAGTTTTATATAAATTTTGTTCTCTCATCTGGAGTACAGAGTGGGTTCACAGCAGGGCCATATCATGAGAGCTTCCTCTGATCCTACAAGGGATGATTAAAGGAATTGTTTGGTAAGAACTCAGCTGTAGTAAATCGAGTGGGATAATATCGATCATTTGTGATTTATATTTATGGACAGAACATTTAATAAAGAAGATATTGGAAACCTTTTTCATAGGTAAGAAAATGGACCAATCGTCAAGGTCATTATAATACCATAAGAGTAAGCATAAGTGGTCATAACTTATCGAATGGAAAATTTGAAAAGGAAACTTACTTATTTTTTTTGATTCATCCAGGAATGAAAAAAATAACCAGTGTAAATTAAAATTAAAATAACATTTTTCTCTCGATATTCCACGTAACCTTCGATAAAATTAGCGCAAGTGGAACATTACAATATACTGTGCTAAAAAAAGAGGATATGAATAACAATTTCTAAAACTATGAATAGTTCAGTAAGCTTTTAGAAAACATGAATTATTTATTGTAATGGACCGTTATCAGATAGCGTCCTTTACAAATGAAATATACATTATATTCTGTAAATTAAATTCATATTTCACGTACCGTAACGATTTATTTTGTCTTAAAGTTCTTTTTTGCAATCATACAGTTTAAAAAGTACTTCATCGTGTTCTCTCTTTTAACGCGTTTCCGGGCTTTTTTAAAAGCCATAAACAATTACTGTTCGTCCGAAATGAATTTTATAATATTTATTTATTCAATGTTTACACAAAATATATTTCTGCACGGTCTGATTGTATTTTACTAAGATGTAAAACAATACATTATACATTACTGAGTTATATTTCTAAATGTCAAGTCATTTTAATATCTTTTATTACGCTATATTATGTTTCTATTCGATCACTATTAAGGAAGAAATACAAAAAACGTCTGTCAGTGACAGCTTATGTGATAAGACGTTATTGACCTCCTTAATCTAGCAGGACTTGCTGAGGAATATTTGGAACATTTTTTACTTGGATCAGCTGTTACACAACAGACACACAATGATAAGATTTTGTTCATACCCGCTTGTACAAACAATCTACCCCCGTGGTATGCAAGTGCTTACCACCTACTCTGTTGGTTAATTAAATGTGTCCTTTAGGGTAGAAAGCAATAAGACACGACTACCCTACTTTCATTAAATTATGAAAGTATAGAAAGGAGGAATTATTATTATAAATAAATTTAAGTAGCGCCAACAAGACCGCTGATCAAAGAAACAGGAAATGATCATTTTATACATCTGAAAACATAACTTAAAAGTGAACCTCTCTCTATCAAGGTCATACAGGGATTAACTGATGAACCAAATTTACAGAGATGGGAGGTAGAATATAAGTAAGAAAGATATGCTTAAAAATCCCTCTGTTGGGGGTCAATTACTCGGTTTATAATCAGGGTTATAGGCTAAACATAACTCTGGTGAAGCAAATCATACCTTTTCAGGATTCCGCACACACACCAACTTCATAGCGCAGTTGGATTTGTATAATAAATGGCATTGGATCTATTATATAAGTAATCGTAAACTCTATTTCTTTCATAGATACTCTTCAAAGATTTTAAGACATGTATCTTCTTATGTGGTAACAAATTATGGTATAAATTAAAATAACAAAACGAAATAATTAGAGTAAACTAGTTGTTGTTATTCAATACGCTGAACTATAAATTGTAAATATATTTATTATTTTTTATTATTACCTTGAAGGTAAGTTCAGCGAGAAAGTATTGTACAAACAAGTTTTAAACAACATTTAAGCCTTTGGCTTAAGTCTAGCAAATGGGTTCCTAACTGGAGTGCGAGTCTCGCTTGAGGGAGCGTGAAGGCAAATAATGGGAGTTGCGAGACCAGTCGGAAAATAGTAAGATAATTTCTCATCTAGTTAAAACTTAAGAATACAATTTATCAAACAATTTTATTAACTATGACGCTCAAAACGTTTTCATGCAATGTACGCAATTATAACAGAAATATAAGTAAAAGTTGTAAAAATTTTGTCAACTTGAAATTAAATTAATATGACAGCTTGATTATAATAATAGTACATAAGTGTCGCAAAACGAATGGTTGCCGTTCAATGTGGCAACAGTGTCACAATGGAAAAATTATCATTTTGGGTAAAACATTTAAAATTGTATCACAGGCACCTATTCGTTTACCTTTGCATTTTTCAAGTAACTACTTGTGCGATAAAATATTTTCACGACTTGTTGCTATAAAAACACAATGTAAGAACAAAGTTGATATTGCATGCTCAAATCGGCATGCTAGTTAAAAAATGCAATCTCATCAATCTCACTAACGAATGTTATTTCACGTTTCTTGTGGAAATATGTATATGTATATATATATATATATATATATATATATATATATATATATAGTATTTGCTTCTTTTTCAAATAACTATACCATTTATTTACAGTATAAAGTGAAGGTGGTGTGGGAGGCTTTCATTTCAAGAAGAGAGGTACCAAAACGCGTTTAGATAACACTCGTACATATCGGTCATCTCTGGGAATAATAGTTGAACTAAATCGTTTATTCTAATTTGGATGATACTAATTATATAATGACGTTGAGTATTTACTTAAGAAATAAATTGAGTTGTTTTCTAAACCAGTTGGTCGTAAGTCACAACGTAAAATATGTATAAAGCTAATAAAACGTACTGTCAATATATCAATATATATATATATACAGTCGGCGCCGCTTATTTTGATCAAGGTTAATGTTATCATTCGATTATTGTTATCGTTTCATTAAAAAACAAACACGAACTTATATTAATACATTAATTAGGCCGCTTATTGTAATCATCTGTTCGCTTATTATTATCATTTAATTTTCCATTCAAAATCATATGCGTCAACGTATACTAACATAGGCCAAGTAAAAGTGTCTACAAAGTAGTGTAAACAGCACGTGCAACACACAATGAAGCCCAATTCATAGAATGTTTATTTTTAGAATGACAGAAATACTTTTTAACGGTTTTTGCACTTAGCACAGTTCTCAGAATGTCTCCCTTACTCTTTGTTTACGCAAACACCCTGAGTCGACCTTAGTTGTTTCTTAACATTAGTTGATGTTACTACTGAACCATTTACAGTATAGTCCTACTGTATTTTTTAACAGTGAATTTTTATGAACGTTTATTACAGTATTTCAGTGTGATTTTACATAACCTTATTTTTAAAGATCTTTCTCGTTTGTTTTGTAGAGTTTAGTGTCACTTGAAGTTTCAAAGGACAGTATAGCAAGATGTCCGAATCTCAGAAGAAACGACGCGATTTAAGTCTTAAACAAAAATTTGATAATCTAGATAGGTACAGTAAATTACCAAAAATTACAAGACTAATAACAAAATAATAAACATAATAAATAACAATCATAAAACAATTAATATGCATGAAAAAAGTGGTGTTTATAAATTAGAATGCGAAAATTGTAATAAAGCTTATATAGGTCAAACCAAGAAAAAATTAAAAGAAAGATATAAAGAACATTTAAATGCCTATATTAATCCAGAAATATATAAATCAAATTTCGCAAATCATTGTATTAATAATAAGCACCAATTTCCAAATATAAAAAATATGAGACTTATAAAAGAAATTAATAAGGGATTAAGAATGAATATAGCCTATATGAAGCATTCGAAATTTATAAACACAATAATAATAATAACAAATTAATAAAAGAACAAATACAAATACATTCTAAATTTGATACTATATTCAATGTCTATAATGTTACAGCAACAAAATAAATTTGGCAATTTGTTTAAATTTAGCAACAGTTCTATTTCTAATTAAACATATGTTTTAGGCCTATAGGTTACATTATTGTAATTTTCATTCCTGATGATGTTGGTACTGTTTGCCAACGAAAAGCTTTGGATATAAAATAATAAATATTCTTGTATTTGAATAACCTATATTGTTTTAATATATATATATATATATATATATATATATATATATATATATAATTAATAAATTTAAAATATTTCAAAAACGGGAATAATTTTAATGAATATATTTATTCAAAGCTTTTCGCCGATAAAATAGTATCAGCATCTTCAGGAAAATAATTAGTGAAAATAAAATTTTCCTGAATAATAATCCTAAAATTATCGTATAATAATTTTCCTATAATAATTTTCCTAAAATTATGTAATAATAAGATTTTATTATATAATTATTTTCCTGAACGTTTGGTTAAATTGTTTTTCAATTACTTTCGTTAATACACATTCACCCTATATATTATATATATTTTTTAAAAATTTTCAATTGCTAATACTTTTGATTCATCCACTCAAAATATAATATATTATTATGAAAACTTGTATCGGATGACTCTAGATGTTATTGCAGTTTTTTAAATAATAATATAATTTTAAAATTTAATTTTAATAATGAATTTTATATTTGTATGAGGGAAAACATTTTTTTGTTTACCCAAGTAGGAATTTATTTATAATTTTTGTTTATACTACTTGACATATTTGACGCAAGGCGAGATTATTGACACATAGCTTATAGCATGTAGCAATTAGATACCAATTCGTTAACCTATTTATATTTCTCTTATTTTTACTATATTTTTCATTATTACCACATTGCTCCTCGAGTTACACGTAATTTTCCTTTGTTGTAAATTTAATTCTCTACATTCAGAGCATAAATGTATTTGAAATCTCATCAGTGCCTTTGTTTGAGAAACACTAATAGACTATGAATGCGTTGACAGCCTGAAAGCAAGCTAAACTCATTACGCCCCACAATGCAGCTGCTACCTGCAATACAGCTGATTGCTAGCTTGATGGTTATTCATTATGGAAATCCGGACTAGCTTTGTCAGCGGCAGCCGGATGCGGGTTACACTGCGACTTTATACGTAATAGGATGGAAATAAAGAACACATTTATACCAAATAGGAATTAGTTTTGTGTTTTTAGTCTGTAAACTCCACACAAAAAATATTAAAATAAAGATGAATTTTTTTGCTCAAATTTTTAAATGACCTATTTCATCATATATTTTTTTGTAAACGTGTGGGTGTAGTAGCACTTAGTTTTTGTTTAAATGAGTACGGTTGCTTTCACAATCGTCAACATTTTAAACTTGGACTCCAAATCAACGGACTGTAAGACTAATTCTAGTTATTATTTATACATCTCTCGAAACGGCCGTCCTCATTCGATCAGAAACTAGTTGCTACTGTAAAAAAGTATTTTTAATAATAATAATAATACTATGTTAAAATATATAAGCATAAAATAGTAAATATAAACAATACTTGAAATGACTTGTGAGTTAAGGTTATAAACACAATAAATTTACACAACCCACAATAAATTCTTAATTCATAGGCGATTCAGTTACTTGTGCCGTCATCATCCGTAATGCTACCACAAACATATAATTTTAACTAAAGAAAATGATATTTATTTGTTATTTTTTCAAATTAAAGCTATATGTTCGTGGTAGCATTACTGATGATGACGACATAGGTAATTGAATCGCCTATTGAATGAAAGTTTATTGTAGGTTGTGTATATTTATTGTGTTTT